>BQNB010021597.1:0-64047 GCA_026074375.1 Tanacetum coccineum
GTTGAAGATGAAGCATTTGTCGGTATGAAAGCTACACTTCTTGATGGGGTAGTTGTAGAGAAGCATGCCATGGTTGCTGCTGGTGCCCTTGTCAGACAGGATACCAGAATTCCCAGTGGCGAGGTATATCAATCTCGGCAATCTAAATATTATCTCATGCTTTGCGTTTTGATACAACATAAGCTGTTTATTTCTTATTGTCATGTACCCGCCAGCATGGATGGCATGCAGTCAATCCACTTTCTCTTTCAACTCATTAACCCCAATCATAATACTTGCATTGGTGCTCATTATTTGCATCGGAAAATCTATCTGAAAGAAACTACTAAGTTCGTTGTCCAAACACTTAAGTTTACATGCACACACATATATCTGGTAAATATTCCAAAACAGGATGGTCGAGCAGATTAGGACAAGTTGTTTCCCATTGGTTAGATAATCGTTGAGCTTTCTTACTTTTTCTTCAGGACGATTGCCCACCATTTTGCTCATTTTATCAAACCTTAGCTCGATTTTCTTAAGGGTGATTTTCATGTGTTTGAGTAAGGATCTTCTGAGTCTAGCTTTTCTTGTCATGTTTGTAACTTCTGTTAGTAACTTGTATTACATGGTTCATGATTATAACATAAACTATATCTTTAATGGTGAACTTCAGCTTTAATCAGGCACAATAAGCCAGGGGTTGCAGCATTCCATCTTGCAAATGGTTAAGCTGGTCTGAGAGATGCCCTAAACTCTGAAAGTGTAAGATTCGAGAGGTATTAAAACTTTTTCATAACCTAATATCGTTTGTGATAACTTGTATTTCATGAAATTTAATGAGACTGAACCAAATTTATCGGTATATAATAGAGGTGTTAATAATATTTCACAGATCTCGTCAGCCATCTAGAGAAAAAAACTTGCGCTCAAAGACCTCATCAGAATTCGATATTTGCAACCAACTGAGCTCAGTTGGCCACCTGAGGTCTCCTAAGGAGCTTTGGGGGGAAGTTTTACCCTCCTAGGCAAGGTCTCAAGTTCGAGTCTTGTCTAGGGCGATAGGGGTTTCCTCTCGCGTGCGTAAAGGGAAGGGTGCCATTGCCTTCTGGGCTGGACCCAACCTGGTTGTGTGCACTACTACAAAAACAGCTTTTACCCACGGACTTTTCCTACGGAAAAAATCTCGTGTGAAATTTCCCACGGAATACCCACGAATTACCCACCGAATTGGTGTAAATTGTTGACCAAGTTTTCGTGTGAAATCCGTAGCAAATTTCCCACAGATTTTCCACTATTCTTGTTAATTCGACATCAGTGGGAAAATTCTGGCAAATTTCACACATATTTGCCACGGCTACAGATTTCCCACAGATTTCTCACAGATTTTGACTATCGTTTGTTAATTTACATGTGGCAAATTTTACACAATTATGTCCGTGGGAAAGTCATGAGTAATTTCCCACAGATTTCCCCTAATATGTTGCATGAAGACAGAGTTAATACTGTTGGTATAACACGTTTGTACTGCCGTGCTTAGTTACTACTGCTAGAGGTAGTTGGTACTACTGATACAAAAGTTTATACTGCTAGGTTCAGTTAATACTGTTGTGTACATATGGATTGAAATTGTTCCTAGATGCTTAATTTAAGAAGAGGAAATTGCTGGAAGCATGGATGTTCTTTAAGTATTGGTTTTTATCACCACACAACAAATGGTCATCAGTTCACCATGTCGAACAGACATCAAAAACTGGCTAGTCCAGAGCAAACGGCTTCTGGTAAAGACTTCTCAAATCCGTTGATAGTTGATAGTTTACTCAAAACTATATGGTTTATTAATGCACCATGTTTTTGCAATGAAGCATTGGCTATTCCAGGGCAAACGGCAACTGGTAAAGAATTATCAAATCCGTTGATGGCTGGTAGTTTGCCAAAAACCACTCTTCCACCTAAGCTATTGGAATGACTTAAGGTTAAATTTAGGAAGAAATGGGTCAAAAGTAGTATTTTAGTGTGATTAACAGTTTTTGACTTCTATTCATGGGTTATATATAAATATGGATCCTCATGAATTCTCACATGTCTATTTAGTTATTTCTAGCGTGCTTGTGATGAATAGAGGCATGTTGTTGCATGATTATTAGAGAAAAAGTTAATACTGGCACGTAAATTCTCAATACTGATGGGCAAAAATATTAGTACTGCTAGGCTAGTATTAGTACTGTTGGGTTACCGTTTACACTGTTTGGTCAATAACAGATTTTCAACTCTTTGAATATTACCATTGAGTTTTTTACGCATCTGACTGAGTATATAAGGTTCTAAATTTGGATAATTGTATTCTTTACCTTATTTACACGATTTCTTTTAAGCTAAAGATACAATTCGTTCGTTTATCTGCTTTTAAAACCTTATACACTCTCTGTAAAATCTCAATTGCTTTTACCAAACACTAATTCATTCTAATTCGATCTTAACCCGGCACTCACATCTGTACTTTGCTCATAACTTGTATACATGGTTAATATGGACTTCTGCGACAAGCATAACATGGTGGCTTTTCTTCAAAAGCCAACTGGAAGTGAGGAATTCCACCAGATACTAAATTTTCTTGCAGGTAGCCATATCTGGTATGCTTTAACTGCAAACCTTACTATATATGTTTCTCTTATTGAACAGTTTTGGCAGACTGCTACTGTCAAAACAGTCAATGATGGAGAACAACAGATATCTATCACAGTTGATGGGCAAACAATTGCTATTACTGAAGCATCTGTTAGGAGACATCTCCAATTAGCAAATGCAGATGGTATTACTTTTTTGCCTAAAACTGAAACTTTTGAACAACTCACTCTAATGGGGTATGTTTATAATGATGATAAACTTACTTTTCAAAAAGGTATATTTTCACCCCAATTGAGCATATTACATTGTTTAAGTCATAAGAAAACTTCACGGGAACAATTTTCTAGTAATATTGCAACTGCAATCATTTGTTTAGCTACAAACAAGACTTTTAAGTTTTCAAAATTAACTTTTGATGGTATGGTGAAAAATGTGGATAGTAAAACAAAATTTTTGATGTATCAGCGCTTTATACAAAATGAAAAAGGCAAAGATGGTCATCCCAGATGAAGAAGAATTGGTTTTAGAGGATCCTTCCAAACAGGGGAGGATGGAAGAGACAGAATATGCAGATGTAGAGGAAGAGAATGCAGGAGTGGAATATGATTTTGATTTGACTGAGCAGCAAGTTACTCCTTTAAAAGCTCTACAGGTTGAAGTATAAAGTCAAGAAACTTTTAAAGTGACTTAAGAGTTTCAGGACAGATAAATCTTGCAAAAGCATCACTAAAGAAAGGGTATAGGACCTACAATGTAGAAGATGAGTATTGTCAGTTCAAAGTTAGTAATGTGTAGGTCTTGTTAGTACTGCTGAGGATATCCAAGATACTGATGAAGAACAAACAAAAGCTTTGGAACAACAAGAACAAGAAAGAGCTAATCTTAAAGCTGCACTAAAATTACAAAAAACAGTTTGATCAAGAGAGAAAAGAAGCTGATAATATTGATTGGAATAAAATTGTTGAACAAGTTCAAGAGAGACAGTCAGGTTCAATGATAAGGTATCAAGCTCTCATGACAACCATTTACAATCGCTCAAGCAAGGAAAAAATATGATGGTATATTTGAAGAACATGGCAAATTACAAGATGAGTTATTTCAAAGGTATGAGCTATGATCAGATCAGACCCATATTTGAAGAAGAATACAGGAAGGTACATACTTTGTTTAAAAAGAATACTGATGTTGAAATGACAAAGAAAAAGAGAGTTGCAGAAGAAGCATTACTTTAAGAAAGCTTCAAAAAGTTAAGGACAGCTCTAGCTTTAGGTTCAAGGGGGGCTTTACAAGAAACAATTAAACTGTAAAGAAACAAAAGAATGTTCTGAAGAAGATCTTAAAACACTGCTAGAGATAGTTCCAGTAGAAGAATTCAGGGTGAAACTTACACACAATAAGTATAATTTAATGATGGGAATTTCTTACTGAAGACTCAAGAAAAATATTGGAAGTTTATCAGGGTTAGTATACATTAAAGAGGCATATCAATGCTTTGAGATATGCTTAAGGGCATTTGAAGAGAAGCACCTTGATACTTTATGGAGCTTTGTTAATGAATACACGTTTAGATCTGTAGAACCTACTAAAGACATGGAAAGAGCTCTATGGGTTGAATTGAAAAGACTATATGAACCAGACAAGGAGGATACACTGTGTAAACTACAAAGATATATGCATGATCTTTGACTTGGAGATTGTATGGATCATGTGTAGTACATCATGTATTTTCAACAAGAGGGCATTGCATCTATATGCTACTAGAAAAGGATTATCCTTTGACAACTGAAGTTATGATGTTGATGCTCAGTAGAAGACTGCAAAGTAAAGTTGATAGTGAGATGGCAAGAGAAATTAATCAAGAAAATCTTCATAGAAAGCCAACAGATCTCGAAGATACGTGTTGGAAGTATCTATCTAACCAAAAAGCTTTAATTCAACAAACTTGATGATTTGAAGATAAATCATAAGTTTAGGGGAGGATTATTAGGAATTAAAGGGCTTCTACAAGTTAGTATTGCTCAAAGGACTTAGTACTGTTAGTGAAGATTTATACTGCTAGTAAAGAATGTTAGGCATCATTAACTAATATTTTAGTACTGCAATTGTAGTAATAGTACTGCAGTTATAGTTAGTATGCTAGTACTAAAAAGATAAGTCATTAGTACTGATAGCTGTATATATAGTACTGTTAGTATTGAATGTTCAGTACTGCTTATGTGATTATGCATGAGGATATATTTAGGAATAGATATGCATGAATCAACATAACGCGTTTTGTAAGCCCATTAGGGTTTCCTTATTGTATAAAAGGAACCCTACGGCACTAGTTAGATATAAGTTTCATATACAAGTTTCACCAATATATAGTTAGAAATCTGTAACCTAGAAGATTAATAGTAATCAAAGTTTTGTTTTATTCATTGTTCTTCTTGCAGTATAAGTTAGTTTCAGCTTTAACTTCTATTGTTCCATATTCTTTGTTTTATATGTATAGTTAGTTTGGATTTATCTAGATTGGCTACCACCCTTAACAGGCTAGAAAGATCTATTCAGATTGGGATCAACAGTTCTATTCGATACACGACTACTCATGGATGGTGGCCAATTCCTAGGTTGTTGATTAAAGTTGCTAGGTTTCGGTTTGTTACCATTAGCAGTGTTTGATAATCTAGCAGATTGTTGCATACTAGGTAGTAGTTATGAAGTTGTGCCTTTTTCTTCGCTTCCTCTAGGTAGTAGTTATGAACCATGCCATTTGAGCCTACAAATTCCCTTGGTGACTGAAATGACACATGCTTTGGGGATATTCCTTTGAGGGCAAGTGCATTCAACATCATAGGCTTGCAAAAGACAATCTTCTTACTCGAGGCCAAGAATGTGGAGTGACTGGTTTCGTCAAATCATGCGACACACCAACTTAGGAGGCAAACCAATGTCTTGGCAATTATGATCGTCCAGATTTATACGCAGTTGGTTGTCTGACCACTGGTTGATTTCTGAATGGTTGCAAAGGTGGTTTCCCCAAGATTGATTGTTTTCAAAATTAGTATCCACACCCTTTCCTTTGATCTTCTCAATGAGTTTCTTTAACTCACTTATTGAATGTCCTTGTCTTCTTCTTTTTTTTTTTGCAATTGTGCTTTCAAATCTTGTATTTCAAATATAGTTCACGCTCTTTTAGAAATACCATTTGACGCTTTTTCTTTGCAATCTGTGTCATTTTTATTTGTTCATTGACATTTGTTGTATAAGCAGTTCATAGAGAAATCACGAGTGTTTTTCTAATTTAGCAAAAACTTCGCTTAAAAGATCAGTTAATGCTTCTTTTACTAACAGATTCAGTTTGTTTCGAAAGCTTTTGTGCAAGACATTCACATTCTTTCACTTTATGATCATATAAAGCATCTAGACAATCAGCATGAGCATTCTAAATAAGATAACGATGGAATCTAGGACCCATAACATCTTTAGACAAACAATTCTTGCAAGAGCATATCATACATGTTGATAATTCTTGCCTTATAAGGTTCAGTTAGTCAATTTCATTTTCAAGGGATTCAACGTACTTTAAATCAGCATGCATTTCTTTCTTAAGTTCATGAATAAATGTGAAACTATCATTCTGAGTCTTAAGGGCAAGAGGCATCAAACATGTCTTAATCAGGATTTTCATATCTTTAGCAGTTGGGGCACGAAAATGATCTTTCGAATGTTTCACCCAAGCTTGATCGAAAAGTTCTCTAAGATGATTTATGTTATTTGTCATGACATTATGCGCTTGTCTACTTTTGCTTATTGATTTGGACACAGGTAAGAAAGCTATGTTTTTGAAAATATTTGGTTTCATTTTCACAAATGATTTTCTCCACATTTTCTTCCTTATTTCATTTGCATGTGCCAACTGTATTTGATATTCCTGGGTCGGGGGTTTAAAAATTTCATAAAGACTATTTAACTTTGTGTAGTCAAAAGGTTTCACTAAGTCTTTATTCAATTTTGATCGACTCTCTTCTTCAAGAGTCAGAAT
Organism: Tanacetum coccineum; assembly: GCA_026074375.1. Taxonomy (NCBI): domain Eukaryota; kingdom Viridiplantae; phylum Streptophyta; class Magnoliopsida; order Asterales; family Asteraceae; genus Tanacetum; species Tanacetum coccineum. The sequence continues at coordinate 6,635 of BQNB010021597.1, forward strand.
CTCTTCCCTATCGGGGACGAATCTGTTTGCAGGATCAGATTGGTCATGTGGGATCTCATACAAACATGGTTTCTCATTTTGAGCCTTTTTGAGGTATATTAGATTAGCAAAGGTAGATCTTCTATTAAATCTAGGGCATTTGGGTGCTAACATATGAATGGTTTGGATTGATTGACTCCTTTTTGTACTATTTCATTCAAAAATTTAATTGTTTTACATTGAATTCATTCTTGTCAATTTTTTTTTCTTCCTTAGTTTCATATCCGTTATGACCTTTGTTTTCTCTTTTGACAAGCGACCTTCATAATGTGAATTATTAAAGACTTGTTTGTCTAACTCATGTGTCTTCTCCTTTGCAACTGACAATTCCATAGGCTTTAAATTTTCAACTTCTTTTATGTCAATCTCCTTTTGAGCTAATAGTCCTAGAGTTTTATTTAACTTATGTTCAAGTTTGTCATAGTCAACTGTACGATCATTAAAGGCCTTGTACCTCTCAAACTCAGTCTGTTTATGTGGTAAATAAGGAGTAACATTGCTATCAGCCTTTTCCACTACACATGTGTTAATAATGCATTCAGGTTGCTCAGAATATTTTCAGATTCGAGGGATTGATTTGAGAGTTCGGTTGTCTGGTTATCTGTTAATTTAGCAGGTAAAGGACACGTGTCATGACATTGTTCAGCATTCTGGTCAACCTCTCCTTCATTATTGAATTCAGGTTTCTCAGTATGATGTTGTCTTGTAGCAAAGACATTGATTTCAGCAGTCATTTATACCTCAGCCATTGGCTCTTCATCATATATGGGTTTGATATCTGCATCATCAGCATGTGCATCATTCTCGGATCTGCTGCTTGTATCCTGCTCTTTTGATTCTGTCCCGCTGCTTTCTGGGTCAACCAGACATGTTGTCTGCATGTGCTCTTTCATCAATCGACTTCTTAACAGATTCCACGTGTTGGATCAGTGTATCACAGAATTCTGGAATCTCGAGTTGAGTGTATTGTAGAAAGTAGTTGCGTGTCATTACAACATATTCATCATCCAAATAAATCCGTGACTTGATGAACATCTGAAACTGTGTCTCGAGTACTTTAAAAGCAGCCATGGATCCAATTTCTTGAAATTCTTCGTTGTCAAGTTGCTTTTCTAGTTGATCCATGTTTAGGAACATTGTGCCTGTGAAAGTCTCTACATCTTGACCAAAGAGTGTCGCAAATGCGCGTTTGAATCCATACTCGGTTCGAGTTCCTTTTAAGTCATTGTTTGAAAGAAGCTTGAGGTGTGAATGAAGTTGTCGAAACGATACCATGCAACTCGTTTTTGCTTGGCCTTGAATTTGCTGCATTTGTTGTTCTTCCGAATTCGAACACGAAGATAAAGTATCTTTCGTTTCCATTTTATCGTGAATTGTGAAGTGAAAATGATTTGTAGGATCTTAAGCAGGTAAAGTGATTGTTGTTGTGGATTGAATTCAATTAACGTTCACGGGATTTTACAAATCTTTGATTAGAACCGAGAAAAGAAATGGAATCTTTTGCGGGATTTTACAAAATCAAAAAGAAACCGTGAAATAATGATTAATTGTTGTTAAAATCGTTGTTGAAATTGAAGAACTTGAATTTTTGTTGGCGAAAAATGAGTTTTGAACGATAAACGGTGCACAAACTTTCAACTTAAGATGAGTAACGGTTGATTAATACTCAAATAAGGACTAGCGGTGCAATTACGATTCACTTTGGATGATTAACGGTTGAATTGTAGCAATTAAGGACTAACGGTGCAATTACGATTCACTTTGGATGATTAACGGTTGAATTGTAGCAATTAAGGACTAACGGTGTAAAATACTTTCAACATTGAGGTTTAACAAACAAACCAAGGACGGAAGGTGAACTGGTTATTAATTCCAGGGACTAAAGTTGCAAATTTCGAAATTTGATTAATAAAAAGAAACTTTTTCCCTCCATGCAACTTTGTCTTCTTCGTTTAAAATTTTAAAATGCAACGATTGTAAATCTTGTCTCGCGGAGTCGTACGGTTATCGTCGGTTAAATGTAAATATACCACGATGATCGAAACGAGTTTACGATTGCAACGATATACGTTATGAGTCCCGTAGTTGACCGACACTCGAAACCGAAAAACCCGAAATACTTAAAACGTGTATAGATTAGTTCTTGTGGACTTGCAAATTCGTTTCCTACTAAATAGTTGCTAGTTCGGCTGATAAAGGACTTGCTAATTCGTGTCCTTCTTTGTTGCTAATTCGGTTACTTCACAAGTTGCTAATTCGTTTACAAAAGGAGGATTGCAAATTCGTGTGACAAAGAATTTTGCGAATTCGGGGAACAAAGTAAACTCCAAATTCGTATGTTAAAGAGTACTACGAATTCGGGTGATGAAATAGTTGCGAGTTCGGGTGCTATACAATGTTGCTAATTCGTGTCCTTCTCATGAGTGGCGAATTCGTGGAACAAAGGATATTGCGAGTTCGTGCCTTCAACAAAGAGCCAAAACGCGTACAACGTCCTTGTCTTGTCTTCTTTTGCTAAACTCCAAACCGTCCTTGTCCTCAAAACTTGGATCTTGGTCCAGGGGCGGCTCAACCTTCTCGGAGGCCTAAAGCGAAACTTTAAAACGGGGCCTTTTATCAAAGTTATTTTTCAAAAATCGATATATAAAAATTAACTTTTAACTTCTTTTATAAGCTCAAAATAAGCTTTTAAACCAAAAGAATAAGTCACTAGAAGTACTAATAAGCTTTAAAACTAATAAGCTATAAATAAGCCTACGTGAATAAGCTTGTTGAAAAGAAAAAAATCTATGGTTTTTTTGTTGAAAACGTTTTAAACCCTTTTTACCACTTTTAAACAAAAAAACTACAAACTGTTGTTACGAAAGGAATAAAAATGAGCCACTTAAAAAACTACAAACTCAGAAAAAAAATAAGACAGAGACGCGAAGATTGTTTTAAAAAAAACAATAATCACCTTCACTTCATACTTGAATAAGAAAATAAGATAAGGGAAAAAGGATGGAAGAATTTTAGAGAGAGAAAGTAGAGAGAGAATAAGATGGTTAAATCTAACAAATGTGTTTGAAAACAAATGAGACCAACAACCTCTCCACACTTGGAGAGGGATATTTATACTTACACCACATGGGCCTTGTTGGGCTGAATGGTTTAATGTCTTGGGCCGGGCTCGGGATAACTTGGGTTTTAGCCCACAACGTATACAATATTAGATTAAATAACGAACCTGATACCCGTAACTAGCCTATTACAACATATATTAAATAAAGACCGAAGCTTCCTCGTTGAGTGACCGAGCTTCCTTGTTCGACTCAATATTTTGAGGCTAACAAATGCACTGACACGTACATTAATTTGTATAAAGGAAGCACGGGTTGTGTTGCAAAGTAAACACAAGCCTTTAAATGAATATGAAGTAATTCATTCCCGAGAAAAATTAATTTCCCGTTGAGAGGTCACATTTTTGTTTTGAAATACTTGCCTTTAACTTGAAGACCGAGTTGCTATCGGAAATAATAGCAAGCCATTGAATGACATGTTTTAAAACATTTTGAACTTCTGCTCGAACTTCATTTACAGCCTCGTATCATTATTGAATGACATTTCTAAGGCCGTAAATGTTATCAATTTTTAGAAGACATGTAATGAAAACCTATTTTTGTATTTTTCTAAGTTTTTAATTTTTGTATTTTGTTTTCTGGTTTTATACTTTTATATTTTCTTTTTTGAAAAGTTTATATAAAATGAAAAATCTTTTTGGGTTTTTATATTTTCTTATATACATATGATACACAGGATATACCATGAGTTACCACGATTACTCGTCCTCTTCCTCTATCAGACTTTTTAGCGTTTTCAGAGATATGCTTCTCATTCCTAGCTTTTCGATCAAGAAGTTGAATCTTTCTTGTGGCAAGGGTTTGGTAAAGATGTCAGCCAGTTGATATTCAGTCCGAACAAAGTAAAGCTTCACTATTCCATTCTCTACTTGCTCCTTTATTAAATGGTAACGTACATCCTTGGCTCTTGAGTGTTAAACGTTGTTGCAACATAGAGCAATCGCACTTTTGTTGTCGTAGTACAGAGGAATCTTATTGAACATAGTATGTTAGCTATGATTGCATCCAAAGGATTTGAGCACAACACCCAGATAAGGCAATATATCCAGCCTCTGTACTCGAGATCGCAGTGCTCTTTTGCTTTTTGAAAGACCAGCTAACAAGTTTATCACCTAAGAATTGAGCGCTTCCTTATGTACTGCGTCTAGTGTCCTGACACCCCACGTGATCTACGTCTGAATATGATGTTAGAGACATACCGGTATCCTTCGAATACCCTAGACCCATGTTAATGGTTCCCTTTAGGTATTGAAAGACCCGCTTAACCGTATGTAAGTGCTTTTCGGTAGGCTTTGTTTGATACCAGGTACATAAACAGACTGCATAAATAAGGTCGGGTCTACTGGACATTAGATTCATGAGGGAACCAATTATGCCACGGTAAAGTGTAGCATCAACTGGTGTCCCCTATAGATCTTCATCTAGTTTATTCTTTTCCACCATAGGTGTGTCAACATAATCACTAGTCAGCAAACCATATATTTCAATAATTTCTGAAGCATATTTTGATTGGTTTAGGAAGATGCCTCTAGGACTTTGAGAAATTTGTAATCCTAAAAAGAATAACATTTTCCCCCATCATTGACATCTTGAACTTAGTGGTCATCAGATTAGCAAACTCATTACAAATATCAATATTAGTTAATGCAAATATTATATCGTCAACATAAATTTGTACTAGTAATAAGTTGTTTCCTGCTTTTCTTGTGAAGAGTGTTGGATCAACTACACCTTTGGAGAAATTTTGTAAAATGAGGAAACTTGACAGCATGTCATACCATGCACGTGATGCTTGTTTGAGACCCTAAAGGGACCTTTTTGAGCTTGTACACATGTGATGGGTTTTCCTGATCAACAAATCCTTCTAGTTGAGAAACGTAGACCTCTTCCTTGATCTCGCCATTTAAGAAATCCGTTTTGACGTCCATTTAGAAGATCGTCATTTTCTTGTTGGCAGCATTTGTTACGAAGATACAGATGGCCTCTATTCTTGCAACCGGTGCAAATGATTCCTCAAAGTCGATTCCATCCTCCTGCCTGAATCCTTGAGCAACTAATCTAGCCTTGTTCTTGAGTACTCCGCCAAATTAGTATGTCTTGCCCTTATATATTCACTTCAGTTTGATCAACATGACTTTATCTGGACATGGCATCGATTCCTAAAATTGTAGTCTTTCAAATTCATAAATTTCTTCTTGCATTGCATCGATCCATGATGGTTCGGTCATTGCTTGTTTGAAGTTCTTTGGTTCTACAGAAGTTAGGAAGGCATCAAAGTAACACCGCATGGCATCAGTTTCGAGTTGATTTCTTGTGGAGACAGAGCAAAAATGATCTCCTATCACATTTGCTATTGGATGATCCTTAGTCCATCTACTAATAAGTTCAAGTGGAGTGTGGTATGGTCGCACATTAGATTACGATCCTTAAGAAGTCGAGTCTTCATGAAGAGATTCATAAAGTGGTTCATCATGAAAATGTGAGTTTTTGGTGATTCTTCACCACCTTAAGAAATAATTGAAGAATGCTATTTTTCTTTTGTTGATTGGATACTTGTTAATGGTGCATCTTTGTTAATTGACGTAGACACAGGTGAATCGGCTATATCAACAGCTCTTGGTGCAGCAGCCACTGTAACTGGAGAGACAACAATCGGTGGAAGATTGAAGTATTCATCGAACATGGATTGGAACAAACGATCCCAATCATCTCATTTTGGTGGATTACAAGGTTGTTAAGGAATAGGGTTTGGAACGAGTCCTGAACTGGATGTTGCAGGAGTCATCGATTGAAGCCTAGGTCCTGAACTGAATTGTTCAAAAGCCAATGTTATCAGCTCATCGAACATCACATGAATAGTTTCCATAATTTTCCGGGTTCTCCTATTATTGATTCTGAAAGCTTTCTTTGCGGGCGCGTAACCAACAAGAATACCAATATCGGCTTTTGCATTTATTTTACCCAAATCTTCACTGTCATTGGTCGGATAACAGAATGAACCAAATACATGAAGAAACGATAAATCCGACTTCTTGTCTTGCATCAGCTCATATGGAGTTTTGTTGTATCAGAGATGAATCAGAGAATGGTTTTGGGTATAACAAGTTGTGTTGATTGCTTTGGCCCATAGAAACAGAGGAGCTTTAAAAAACATCAACATTGTGCGAGTAGCTTCCACGAGAGTTTGGTTTCGTTTTTCGACAACGACGTTCTGTTAAGGAGTGCGAGCAATAAAAGTTTGATGCGAAATGCTGACATTTTCATAAAAATCACGAAGAGTCTGATTGACAAATTCAGTGCCATTATCTGTTCTAACATTACGGACAGTGGCATTCAAACGAACTTGAATATTTTTGATACATTTGATGATAGCATTAGGAGCTTCATCCTTTGATCTCAAAAAATTGACCCAAGTAAATCGAGAGTAATCGTCACCAATCACCAAGATATACTTTTTCCCATTAATGCTCCCTACACGCATCTGGCCACACAGATCCATATGTAAAAGATATAGTTTCACTTGGTTAGTGTCCTCAGCTTTGGGTTGATGAAAAGATTTCTTGCTTTTTCCTAATGCACATGCTGAACACAAATGATCTTTCTGAAATTTAAGCTTTGGAATGCCTCGAGCAAGACTGTCTTCAGGTAGCTTGTTAAGAGTACCGAAGTTGAGACGCGATAACCGACGGTGCCATAACCAGTTCTTAATCTTTGAAGCTTTTGATAGAAGACAGATCGGAGAAGTCTTTAGCATGTCATCAAGAGAAATTGTGTACAAATTTGCGTCTTTGGATCCTAAAAGTAGATCAACACCTTCTAAATTCCGAATAAAGCAAGTGTTTTTCTGAAAAGCGACTTCAAGATCCACGTCACAAAATTGTCCAACAGAATACAAGTTGTGTCCAAGTCCTTCGACATAGTATACCCTATAGATAATTACGTTTCCCAGCTGATAGACACCCTATCCCATTATCTTTGCAATTTGGTCGTTTCCGAATCGAATAGTCCCCAAAAATTTCTTAACGAAGTTGATGAGCTGAGAGCGGTTCCCTGTCATATGTTTTGAGCATCCAAAGTCCAGATACCAAAGAACAATCTGGACAACCTTTCATTGACAAGAGAAGAAGAAGATGGAACATCTGTAGCATTAGATCCTCACAAATGAGTGGGTTCTGAGTTGTTAGCAATTTTAGATTCTACAATCTTAGCTTTTTTACTTGAACCTATTGATTTTACTTGTTTGGGTCTCCTACTATAGACTTTAATCTCTGGTTTTGGTGTTTCAACTAACTTAGAAGTGGTTTCCTTAAGATGCACTATTTTCTTGGGAGTGATCCTAGTTAAAGGGCACGAGTTACCAACTATAGTGAAAAGTCTTCCTGTTGGTTTCCACTTAAGGCCGGTCCCAAAATCTAGAAACATATAATGTGAATGATAACAAGTTTTAGCCATCTTCAAGTCCATGCCACTCCGTGCCATAAGTTGTTCAATTACCTGAGATAAACATGCTAAAAAGGGTCAACACAAAGGTTGAGTGAAATTCATAGGTTTATGGTAATTAGTTTGAATACAAATTATAGTGTGCACAATTATTATGGAAAGCAGTATTATTATGGAAAACAACATTATCATGGAGAACAACATTATTATGAAGAACAACATTATTATGGAGAACAACATTATTATGAGGAATAGTTAAATATTATATGGTTGAATGCAAGTTATTATAAGTGGGTAATAATATAACAAGACAATTATCATGGAAAATCAGGAACATTATTATTGCATCTAAGCTCATGACATCAATACATTAACAAGGAAATCACCGTAGTGATATTGGTTGACAAATGTCCCCTTTGGAATAGGTAACTTTGCCAAGTTTACCGTTAGACAAATATAGTGCGTTTGGCTACCCCAAGCATGGGTATACAAACGGGAGCCGTCACCCCCAATAGATCTATTCACAATATTCGCGTTCACTCCTAATGCAAGTAATTAATGATTCATGATATAGAAATAATGGCACTGGAAGCTACTTAGGCAATAATATATCTGGATAGCATACAGTTGGAAAAACACTTGCATTCATGGTTTATATTAGGTATCACAGGTTTATAAAGTATTCAAAAGATTGAAATGTGAGGTTATGAACCCATTAAGTCTTTGAAAAGTAATCATATTGTTATAAGATAAACGAATATGTAAAAGAGTTTGTAACAAGCATGTATCCCCCTCGTGGGTTTATAAAACATGTAAATAAGTAAAGGCAAGGTTATGAACTTCACCTGATAGGTAGATGCAATAAATATTCCAAAATGAAAGCAGACGAACTTATCACAATCTTAACCGAGGAAGGTTGATATAGTAAAATGATAGTAAACAGCCACGTCAAGCAACCTGAGTAAATATGTCAAGTCTTAGGAAGATTGTACTTTAGAACTTTGGTTTTTAAGAGTTATGAGTTTGATTGAAGAGTTTTGGAATATTGTATCACCGTTCGGAACACGCATCATTAATCAGAGTCGATTTCAGTAAACGCTTGAGGAGCTAGGCACTTCAAATCTAAACCCAACAACTCAGTCAGAACATAATACCAGTATGAAACCTTTAATATAAAGCTCCTATAATTTGTGAACATATAATCAGTTTTAAGTGTTTAATCAATATCGGATATGTTAAGCCGTCAAGCGTTAATAAAGTTATGTCTTGTAGTGTTTTGAACATGATTTAATACTTTTTCAAAATGTTACAATTGTAACCCTTGAAATGAAAAGTGGCAAATTATAACGCCTTAGAGTTTGCACATTTACGAGTTTGGGTCCTCAAGTTTAAAAAGAAATACAAGTAAACCTTGCACTTTTAAAAGTGACGCATAATAACCCCTAATAGGTTATAACTTTGATAAAATGACATTTCATCCGTTATTATGAATTTTAAAAGTTATGATTATAAGTACCCCTTGCATATGACTAGTACGAATTCCATGCAAGCTTATTTTTAACCATTCCTAAAAGTCAATTTTACAGGTTAGTAACTAGTAATATATAGCTAAAATATGAAGTTTTATCATATGAAAGTTTTTAAAATAATCGTTTCGTTAAGCTAGGAAGCAAAACGGTCAAAATTAGGATTCAAAACCTTAAACGCGGCGGGTTTTAAGTTCAAATTTCCTCATTAATCAATAAAGATGGTTTATTTTAACATTTAGTTAAGCATGCTAGGATAGATAATACAATATTAACCATTATAACACTTATTTTTAAGAAAAACATAAAAATAGGGTTTCGGGTGTACGTTTGGACCAAAACGGAAAATTAGAGGAATTGAGTTATGAAACTTTAACAAGAGTTTATTTAGGATCATATGAACATTATAAGAGTGTAGGAGCAGAAGTAGAACATCCAAAACCTGGGTTTGAGCTTATAGCTTGAAAACGGGTCAAAATCGGGACTTTTAGCTTCGTACGCCTAGAATAACGACTTTGGGGTTTCGTTTCTTGGTTTCTTTTGCTTCCTTTCTGAACTTGAGCCTTATTAAGACCTCTTAGGATCTATTAGAGCAAATTATTTCTTCTATGTAAGGGAAATAGAGGAGGAAGTGGGGGATGAAGAAAAATGAGAGGTTTTGGCTCCTATTTATAGCAATTTCGAAACATAGAGGCCAAGGTAAGGGGGTGAGGTGTCTCATTTCTGTAGTGGCTGAGTTAGGGAGTCTAGGAGATGACAAGGAAGAGCTAGGTTAGTAGATAGGATGTGTTGGAAGGCTTATAAGGGGTGTTTGTGTCCACGGCTTGAAAAGAAAGAACACGAGAGCATGTGATGTTTTCTTAATAAAAAATATTGAAGATATTTGTTGTAGAAGGTGTGTAAGCTGGTTAGGAAATTGAGGTTCTTGTCATGGAGGTGCTTGTTTGCAAAAAGATTAGTTAATATGGGTCAAAATGAAAGAAACTAGGTTTCGGGTTCATTAGGGCTTATTTAGGGTTTTCAAGCTTGTAATTCGTGTACATTTGATCAATAATATGAATAATGTTTTGTAGATTATATTAGCTTAATAACAAGGAATTGATAAGTGGTTCGGTTTAAAAATGGGCAAAAATGAGTAACCGGGGTAACAAAAAGTTCCATTAAGGGCTCAATTAAGGGTTTCTTGGATTCAATTTGCAAATAGTTGAAGTAAATGATGAAATGATGATTTTATATGATTAGAATGTTGTAAATTAAGCTATACAAACTTATTTGAGTATTGGTTAGGTTTTACAATCGGATAAAAAACGAAGAAACGGTCATGGTTTATATTTTGCTCGGGTTAGGGTTTCTTCTTCCTAACTTTTAATTAGTGTTTGGGGTATAAAAATGTGTATGAAAGCTTATGAATAGATAATTAGTTTACAAATTGATATTGAGTGTAGTAGCTCGTACACAAGTGTGGTGTGAAGAAAACCTGGAATGAAAACAGAGGTAAAATTGGCTATTTGATGTCCTGCTAATGACTAGTACATTGTGCTTTGAAAACTTGTACTTGACTTGGAGGGAGTTTATATTTCAAATAAGATGTTATAATAACTTGTATATATGCTTTAGTAGCTTGTACATTCACTTTAGATGTTAACCTTTCATGAAATTAGGGTTTAGAGGCATACGATAACGGTTTTAAAGCCCTTATATATAATGGTTGCAATGGTACATTATATGATAATGCACTTTTGTAAAAAATGAAATTTATGAAAATTGACATTGATATGTTATGATGTTTGCTTGACATATATGAAGATAGGATTGACATAGGTAGGTTGCGTGAGCTCGTTTACTTTAGAAATGTAAACTATGAAACGTAATGTATGGAATTGAAACGAAAAAATTTATTCCCGTGAAAAGTAGTACTTAATAAAGTAGTAGATATTACATTGATGAAATACTAGAAAATTACAGGTTGTTATAGTCCCCCAACCTTACAGAAGTCTCGTCAAAAGATTTGATTAAGAGATAGAGTGATATTTATAAACAGAAGTTCTTAGCTCCTGCAGTTTCTAGTCTGATGGCCTACTTTGTGGCAATTATTGACACCTGACAGTACAAGGTCTTGTATGATGCAGAGTACATTTCCTACAAAGGGGATGAGGTCCATTATATCCATGGTTTCCATTAGCCTTGAAGGTTGCCTCGCTTCCCATTTTGCTTGCGGATGGTGATCATTATGCGCGTTATGTTACGTTATCAGGTAGTTGTTTGTGGTTGTGATTGTTAGAGTGGTTATTGTTGTTGCGATCATTGGGGTAATTGTTGTTGTTACGATTATTGGAATAGTTGTTGTTTTTAGAATTATTGGGATAGTTGTTGTTGTTGATGGTGTTCCTTTTATCATCAAACTTTTGTTTGTGATCATTGGTTTCTTTTGCAACAATGAACGCTTAATTGTTTGGTCCATTAGTCTATGAGCTATGTTGGTGGCTTCTTCCATAGTCTGAGGTTTTGAAGCAGTAACGTTTTCATCAATGCTTTGGGGCAGTCCCCCGATGAATGCTTCCATAAGTTTATCTTTCTCGCTTTGTGGTACCATGGTTTGCGGGCGTAAAAACAGCTAATTCCTGGAATCTTCTAAAGTAAGTCTTGAGATCACTTCCATTTACAGTCAGGCCATAAAATTCATCTTCCATTTTCTTGATCTCAGTTCGAGGATAATACTTGTTTGTCAAGAGCCTCTTCAATTCAGTCCAGGCGATCCTATTGGCTTGTTCTATTCCGATGGGTTGGGCGTATGCATTCCACCAAGATAAGGCATAATCGGTCAAGGTACCAGTAGCAAATGTCACTCTGTTTTCTTTGGCACAATTGCTACGAGAAAATACTGATTTGGTTCGTTTAAACCAGTGAATGAGGCCAGTAGCTCCTTCTTAATACCATTGAAGTAGAAAGGTTGACAGCTTATGAATTCTTTGTAGTTTCCTCTTTTTGCTACAGGAATTTCTCTGTTTAGTGTTTCTATTAGGATTGTCGGCATTTTCCATGGTAGCGGCTTGTGCTTCCAGAGCGGCAGTAATACCATCAGTAATCAATTGCCAGATGGCAGCCTCAGTCGTAGTTGGTGCTGCAGATGTTAATGTTCTCTTGGGAGGCATCTATCAACATATACAAGACAACACATACTAAGAATAAAATGATACAAATTATGGTATGGAGAATAACAAAAAAAGACTTGGTGATCATACTTTGATTTTGCAGGATACAACAGAAAGTTTTAGAATTTAAGACATCGAGAGATAGATGCAGAAATAATGAAATGAGTGATCCAATAGGAGGCTTAGATACAAAGGTTTGACAAAATCAAATGGTAAGAGAATAAAAGATATCATACTTCAGAATATAGGATAGATAATCTTGACACACATAATTGGTATTATGAAATGATGAGGTATAACGGAATCACCACTGTATTAGATCATAAACAACTTGTCTAGGTATTTTACAAAGTTTGACAAACGTCATTATTTATATCATACATTCAGTGGTTGAATTCTAGAAAACTGAAAACGACACAGATCTAATATGGTATTCTCCCTTGAGTTCTTGGATCTTGTTCAGAAGATTCTTGATGACGAACCTGGACATAATCATGGAGGATATCCAGAGATGAACATTTTAGTAGGCATTTGACTTATTAGGTTCCTCGGGGTCTGGGTTACTTCCCAGTGGTTTCATATCGTGATAACTTATCAAGGGATATTCTGATGGTGGTGTAGTTGACCTAATCGGTGATGAAGATCCTACTGATGAAGATATAGGTGTTTCAGTGTCTTTAGGTGATGAAATCTTCTTGGAAGGAAAGAAATTTCAAGAATCAAACATTGATGATAGTGATAATACTAGAGATGGTGGTAAAACAGCTGGTAGAGCAATAATGACTTGGGGTTGTGGAATAGCATCATTAATATCAGAATCAGAGGGGATGATAGTAGAGTGAGGGGATGAAGACATGACTGTAACAACGTAGTAGTAAATAACATAAGTTACTTATATAATAGTATAATAGTTATGTATTTTTACATACTATTCGGAAAAAGTAGTGGCATCTTCACAATTCAGGGAATGTAGTGGCACGGAGGATATTGATGGCAAAAGAAAAGTAGTTATAGTTAAGGTTTTACCCTTGTTCTCTATAACCGTGAGCTCTGATACCAATCTGTAACATCCCCATTTTGATAATATAGCAGCGGAAGCTAATCTGGGGTATTACTTCATGAATCACAGGCACAATCATAGAAAACGACTCAAAATCGACATATTTAAAAAAGATACGTTATCATTCATTTAAAATCATAGTTTTACAAAGGCAGGTCCCAAAATCTAGAAAACATATAATGTGAATGATAACAAGTTTTAGCCATCTTCAAGTCCATGCCACTCCATGCCATAAGTTGCTCAATTACCTGAGATAAACATGCTAAAAAGGGTCAACACAAAGGTTGAGTGAAATTCATAGGTTTATGGTAATTAGTTTGAATACAAATTATAGTGTGCACAATTATTATGGAAAACAGTATTATTATGGAAAACAACATTATCATGGAGAACAACATTATTATGGAGAACAACATTATTATGGAGAACAACATTATTATGGAAAACAGTTGAATATTATATGGTTGAATGCAAGTTATTATAATGGTAATAATTGCAACGAATACAATTATCATGGAAAATTAGGGTAACATTATTATTGCATCTAAGCTCATGACATCAATACATTAACAGGGAAGATCACCGTAGTGATATTGGTTAGGGACAGATGTCCCCGTGGAAAAGGTAACTTGCCAAGGTTACCTATTAGGACAAATATAGTGCGTTTGGCTACCCCAAGCATGGGTATACAAACGGGAGCCGTCACCCCCAATAGATTCTATACAAATATTCGCGTTTCACCTGCCCTAATGCAATAACTAATGATTCATGATATGGAAATAATGGCACTGGAAGTTACTTAGGAAATAATATATCTGGATAGCATACAGTTGGAAAAACACTTGCATTCATGGTTTATATCAGGTATCACAGGTTTATAAAGTATTCAAAAGATTGAAATGTGGGGTTATGAACCCATTAAGTCTTTGAAAATTAATCATATTGTTATAAGATAAACGAATATATAAAAGAGTTTGTAAATCAATCATGTAATCCCCCTCGAGCGGGATTACAAAACATGTAAAATAAAGAAAGGCGAGGTTATGAACTTCACCTGACTAGGATAATCAATAAATATTCAAAATGCAAGCAACCGACTTATTACAATCTTAACCCGTGGAGAGGTTGATATAGTAAAATGAATAGTAAACACCACGTCAACAAACCTGAGTAAATTTTCAAGTCTTAGAAATTGTACTATCAAAATTTGGTTTTTAATGAGTTTATAGTTTGATTGAAAGGAGATATGGAATTATTTGTATCACTCGTTCGGGCCATCAGAATTCAGAAGCATTCATAAACGCTTGAGGGAGGAGCTAGGGCACTTTAAATCGTAAACCCAACAACTCAGTCAGAACGTAATACCAAGATGAAACCTCTTAATATGAAGCTCCCTAGTATTGTGATACGATATAATCAGTTTTAAGCGTTTTAATCAATATCTGGAAATGTTAAGCACGTCAAGCGTTAATTAAAGTTATGTCTTGTAATGTTTTGAACATGATTTTATACTTTTTCAAAATGTTACATTTTAGACCCTTGAGAATGAAAAGTGGCAAAATATACCCTCGGAGTTTGCACTTTTACGAGTTTGGTCCTTCAAGTTTAAAAGATATACAAAGTAAACCTTGCACTTTAAAAAGTGACATAATAGACCCCTGTAGTTATAACTTTGATAAAATGACATTTGTAGTCCCTTTAGTTATAAGTTTCTAAAAGTTACGATATATACCCTTTGCATGGATTATAATTACAAAACATGTCCAAATTGCCATGCAAGCTTATTTTAATATTTCAATAGACATTTATAAGTTATAATAAACTAAAATATGAAGATTTAACACAACGCAAGTTTAAAATAACGATTCGTTAAGCTAGGAAGCAAAACGGGTCATATTAGGGTTTTAAAACGTAAACGCGCGGGTTTTAAGTTCAAATTCCTTCATTAATCAATAAAGTGGTTATTTTAACATTAGTTAAGCATGCTAGGATATATTATAACAATATTTAACCATTATAACATTTAGTTTTAAGAAAAACATAAAATTAGGGTTTCGGGTGTACGGTTTTGGATCAAAATGGAAAATGAGCATGAATTGAGTTATGAAACTTTAACAAGAGTTTATTTAGGATCATATGAACATTATAAGAGTGTAGGAGCAGAAGTAGAACATCCAAAACCTGGGTTTGAGCTTATAGCTTGAAAACGGGTCGAAATCGGGACTTTTAGCTTCGTACGCCTAGAATAACGACTCCCGGGCTTCTTTTCTTGGTTTATTTTGCTTCACTTCTGTTCTTGGGACTTATTAGGATCTCTTAGAATTCATATTGAGCAAAGGATTGCTGCTATGATGGGTTATAGAGGAGGAAGTGGGGGATGAGTTGAAATGAACATGGTTTGCCCCTATTTATAGCAATTTCAAAACTTAGAGGCCAAGGTAAGGGGGTGAGGTGTCTCATTTCTATAGTGGCTGAGTTAGGGAGTCTAGGAGATGACAATGATGGTCTAGGATAGTAGATAGGATGTGTTGGAAGGCTTATAAGGGTGTTTGTGTCCACGACTTGAAAAGAAAGAACAAGAGAGCATGTGATGTTTTCTTAATAAAAAATATTGAAGATATTTGTTTTAGAAGGTGTGTAAGCTGATTAGGAAGGTGAGGTACTTGTCATGGAGGTGCTTGTTTGAAAAAGATTAGTTAAAATGGGTCAAAATGAAAGAAACTAGGTTTCGGGTTCATTAGGGCTTATTTAGGGTTTTCAAGCTTGTAATTCGTGTACATTTGATCAATAATGATGGATTAATGTTTGTAAGGATTGTATTAAGGATTAATAACAAGAATTGATAGGTGGTTCGGGTTTAAAATGGGCTAAAATGAGTAAACGGGTCCAAAGTTCCAATTAGGGCACAATTAGGGTTTCTTGGATTCAATTTGCATATAGTTGAAGTAAAATGATGAAATGATGATTGTATATGATTGATAATGTTGTAAATTAAGTTATTACAACTTATTTGAGTATTGGTTTAGGTTTACAATGGATAAAAACAAAGAAACGGGTCATGGTTTAGTATTTTGCTCGGGTTAGGGTTTCTGACTTTTGAATTAGGGTTTTGAGTGTAAAAATGTGTATGAAAGCTTATGAATAGAATAATTAGGGTTTACACATTGTATATTGAGTGTAGTAGCTTGCACAAGAGTGGTGGTGAAGAAACTGGAATGAAAACGGAGGTAAAACGGCTATTTTGGATGTCATGCTTAATGACTTGTACATTGTGCTTTGAAAACTTGTACTTGACTTGGAGGGAGTTTATATTTCAAATGAGATGTTATATTACTTGTATATATGCTTTAGTAGCTTGTACATTCACTTTAGATATTAACCTTTCATGAAATTAGGGTTTAGAGGCATACGATAATGGTTTAAAGCCCGTTTTGATATAATGTTGCAAATGGTACATTATATGAGTAATGTACTTTGTAAAAATGATATTATGATATTGACTTGATATGTTATGATGTTTGCTTGACATATATGAAGATAGGATTGACATAGGTAGGTTGCGTGAGCTCGTTTACTTTAAAAATGTAAACTATGAAACGTAATGGAATGGAATGAAACGAAAAATTTATTCCCGTGAAAAGTAGTACTTAATAAAGTAGTAGATATTACATTGATGAAATACTAGAAAATTACGGGTTGTTATATCCTGCTATAGACTTTAATATCTGGTTTTTGTGTTTCACCTGAATTAGAAGTGGTTTCCTAAAAATGCACTACTTTCGTCGGAGTGATCTTAGTTAAAGGGCATGAGTTACCAACTATAGTGAAAAGTCTTCCTGTTGGTTTCCACTTATATACTACTTCAGTGAACACTTTACTCGTAGGTTTCTAAATATTATGTTGTTGGGTTTTCTTATCAGACTTAGATTTAGAGCGCACATTCACATCATTCACCAAATCAAGGAAACACACATCATGATTTGTATCAAACATAGATTGATTACATTTAACACAAATTAACTCAAAATTCGCATTTAACATAGTATGCTTGACATTTTCATCACAAATAGGGTCTTTAACACGATTCTTTTTATTAGACTTAGATTTAACTCTCCTACGTTAGACTTCTACTTTATTCTTGATGTTTCTACTTAGTGTTTGCGAGATCCTATCATTCTTTTTATTGCTTGTAGGCTGTGATCTGCAAGTACTAGTAGAACACTTCAATCCTGTAGATGACAACACAGGTGTGTTAGAATACCTGTTAGAATCAGGTGTTTTAGATGACTCTACCTGTTGAATGTTGCTTGAGGATGTGAGAGGTATAGAAAACCTAACTTTCTTGACTTTGTTCATAGGTGTGATAGCAATCAATTTCTCACTAGGTTTATAGGCATTAGGGCATGTGTCTCGAACATAAACAAGTAACTCCTGAATTCGTTTGGCATGCTTACAGGCAAAGTCTAACGCATTATCTAATGGCTGTTTTGCTTTAGCTTGTTTGACTATTCCCTTTGGCGTATGCATTCCACCAAGATAAGGCATCATCGGTCAAGGTACCAGTAGCAAATGTCACTCTGTTTTCTTCGGCACAATTGCTACGAAAAAATACTGATTTGGTTCGTTTAAACCAGTGAATGAGGCCAGTAGCTCCTTCTTAATACCATTGAAGTAAAAGGTTGACAGCTTATGAATTCTTTGTAGTTTCCTCTTTTTGCTACAGGAATTTCTCTTGGTTCAGTGTTTCTATTAGGATTGTCGGCATTTTCCATGGTAGCGGCTTATGCTTCTAAAGCGGCAGTAATACCATCAGTAATCAGTTGCCGGATGGCAGCCTCAGTCATAGTTGGTGCTGCAGATGTTGATGTTCTCTTGGGAGGCATCTATCAACATATACAAGACAACACATACTAAGAATAAAATGATACAGATTATGGTATGGAGAATAACAAAAAGACTTGTGATCATTCTTTGATTTTGCAGGATACAACAGAAAGTTTTAGAATTTAAGACTTCGAGAGATAGATGCGGAAATAATGAAATGAGTGATCCAATAGGAGGCTTAGATACAAAGGTTTGAGAAAATCAAATGGTAAGAGAATAAAAGATATCATACTTCAGAATATAGGATAGATAATCTTGACACACATAATTGGTATTATGAAATGACGAGGTATAACGGAATCACCACTGTATTAGATCATAAACAACTTGTCTATGTATTTTACAAAGTTTGACAAGCGTCATTATTTATATCATACATTCAGTGGTTGAATTCTAGAAAACTGAAAACGACACAGATCTAATATGGTATTCTCCCTTGAGTTCTTGGATCTTGTTCAGAAGATTCTTGATGACGAACCTGGACATAATCATGGAGGATATCCAGAGATGAACATTTTAGCAGGCATTTGACTCATTAGGTTCCTCGGGGTCTGGGTCACTTCCCAGTGGTTTCATATCGTGATAACTTATCAAGGGATAGTCTGATGGTGGTGTAGTTGACCTAATCGGTGATGAAGATCCTACTGATGGAGATATAGGTGTTTCAGTGTCTTTAGGTGATGAAATCTTCTCGGAAGGAAAGGAATCTCGAGAATCAAACATTGATGATAGTGATAATACTGGAGATGGTGGTAAAACAGCTGGTAGAGCAATAATAACTTGGGGTGGTGGAATAGCATCATTAATATCGGAATCAGAGGGGATGATAGTAGAGTGAGGGGACGAAGACATGACTGTAACAACCCAGTAGTAAATAACATAAGTTACTTATATAATAGTATAATAGTTATGTATTTTTACATACTATTCGGAAAAAGTAGTGGCATCTTCACAATTCAGGGAATGTAGTGGCACGGAGGACATTGATGGCAAAAGAAAAGTAGTTATAGTTAAGGTTTTACCCTTGTTCTCTATAACCGTGAGCTCTGATACCACTCTGTAACACCCCCATTTTGAATGCGCCTAACGTAATTATAAGCACAACCATTGTCCAAAGAAAATCAAATAAGTAGCACAGTGAAATAATTTGAAAACAACTTTGAGTATCATTTTCCCTCAATAAAATAATTAAAATGGGGCCACGAAAACTCACCTCAACTTGCACAAGAGGAATACAACAAGAATACAACCACGATCCTAAAGCAAGTCCCTCGAACGTATACCTTCTAAAACGCGACCTAAGATAAGTAAAGTACTAATTAATAGCCATATAAAAATTAACAACTAATTATGCCCCCTTAATCTTGCATGGCCACGTTAAGTAAAAAGAAAAAAAAAACTTGTGTATGACATAGTTAAACTTACATACATGATATTAAAGATTAAAGAAATTTAAAAATCTTGTAGTCACATATATAACTTCATCTTCCTTATATCTTTGATAATCACATATATTGGTTTAGTAAGTTCTGTTTAGTATAGTAAAGATTAGAATAGAAGATTAGACATGTAAACTTTTATTATGCACTGTTTGCGTTTACAAACATATCAAAGGACCATAATCATGTGCGATTTCATTAATCACCAGCAAACAATTTTTTTTTATAAAATCTTTTATACCCGTTTAACGAATGTGTATGCTTTTAAACCAAAAGAGACGGTGCAAGACAGAAACGAACGTAGGCATGAATGCCAAATCGAACATGAACCCGAACACGAACACTAGAGTTCAACAAGATGCGACCAATATGAACCCACGTGTGTACGAACGGATGAAGCCAAGAATATAAAATTTTCGGACCAACCAAATTAAATGACCAAGTGAATGTTGCAACTCAAAATAGTTTAGATATACATATTTATAAATTGGCCAAGAAGTTCTATATAGTAAGGCTTAAAAGAACAGTTTAAAATAAAATAAAATTTTAGTACCAGTTTGGAAAGCCTTTACATGCCAAAACGCAAGTAAGTAAAATTACTTTGTAATATCCTTTATATTATAGGGACTAAACATGGACAAAAAGAAAGACCTTCCATGATCATACTACTTCTACGTAAAGATTCATAGAGCCTGAGACTCTTTTTGTATGGATTCTTTCATTTTAATTTCGTAACGGATTCACATGATATTACCTTTGATACATTAGATGAGTTAGTGTACTTATTTCTTAGTTCGTGTTTACTTAAAATAATAATGTTAGCATAAGCAATGAGTTCCTATGGAACATCTCTTTCTTCGGTTAAGCGACAAACACGCAGGTTGAAATGATTTACGTACGAGGTGAAATAGACAAAAATATTAAGATCACTGATTAAACATGAACGGGATTCAAGAGTTTACCTCTTAGCCAAACGAGACGGTTCGAAATAAGAACGAACACAAGAACGAACACAAAACTATGATAAGGAGAAGTCTGACCAAAACACAACTCAAAGCCCAGCGGTCACGAACCGATCGGACCAACCAGAGCAGGCTTCAAACTCGAACAATCCGACGTGAACCGTACCCGAACTCAACTCAGATTTTTGACGAACAGCGACAACTTTGTTTTAGTGTTTTTTTTAGGGTTATTGTGAATGAATTATGGGGTACGTACTATATATATATGGATGTTGGGATGGGAAAGAAATCACATTTGATTGTAAACGCGTGGAGGGGAGGAAAACAAACATTTTATTTTGAGAAATGCTTTCAATGTTATTCAATGAGTTTTTATGATATGGAATATGACAGCTTAAAATTGTTGGTCAAATATTCTTATTGTTGGTAACGGGATTCTCATTCAATTCGTTTAAAGATATATAAGAATCTTGGTTCAAATTGGTGCAATATAATTTATTTTTATTTCGAAAAAAAATTACTAAAAAGAATTTTTAATTTTTTTATTTCTTTTATTTGACATTATTAACATATAACTAATTATTATTTATACAAAATATTTTACATAATATTTAACTTATTAATGTTATTTTATTACTATGGGCTAAAGTCACTATTATATGGTACGATGCCTAAAGGCATGCTACAAAAATTAATTCAACGTTTAAGGAAAACGTGAATACTTAGATATAACTGTTGGCGTATAGTTTGGAATGGGCTAGACCCAATGGGCCGAACCCGATAAAAGGGTGGCCCACATCTTACGTAACATTAATCCATACACTATATATACAAGGGTATGATCATCATACCTACAGATACCTACACAAGTTATTCTCTACCACCTCTTTATATAACATGCTTATACTATTCTGACTTGACCGTCGGAGGGTGGATCCCGGGCTCCGGCCTCGGGTCCCCTTCTAACCGGTTCTTCTTTGTTGGCAGCACTATTCAAGGCTCGGGAAGACGACGAACGGCACCAGGAGAGTCGTCAGGACCGGCCTGACCAAATTATGCATCAACAAGTTGGCGCCATCCGTGGGACTACGAATAAACTATGTTTCGTGTTTTCATGAAAAGCAAAAATCAGTTTCGAAAGTCGCTAACTCTTAAACCTTCGTATTTTGTTTTTCGCTCCCGCTATTATGCATTGTGTCATATGTAAAAACTTGATTTGATAAGATATTTTACATATCTTTTTAAATTGGTAACAAGATATTACCAATATTTTTTTAATTTGATAAAAAGATTTTATCCATATCTTTTTAATTGGTAACAAGATATTATCAATATTTTTTAATTTGATAAAAAGATTTTATCAATATCTTTTTCCTTATTTGCATTACCCGGCCACGGAAGTACGTCTTCCGTCGGCCGTAAGTCAAATGTCATATTCGCGAGTTTTGCACATGCGAGGTTTGGGAACGCACTTAAAGATTGAAGATCGTATTCGTTATTAATCCGTATTGATCACATTTGAATCACTATTCTCCCCCTCAAAAGTTGCATATTTGTTTACAATTTTTGACAATTAGTGAATTAAAAACAAGTTAATGTCTGAAATTCACATGAGCCTAACTAAGTTTTGGGAGAACAGGAGTGCATGCAGAATGAATCATATTATTATACTCTCCCTCAATTATAGAATAGAGTGAAAACTTAGAGTGGGTGTTTGTTGAGCATACAATTTTGAAAGAATTTAAAATTTTCTTTTTGAAAATATCTTGAAAAATTGTGCTCAACAGAAAAATGATGTCAGATGTATCTTATTAATTATCATAAGCATTCAAAACTTTGAATATTTATATGACACTACTCAAGACCGAGAAGATATGAACTTCCCGTTGTGTATGATAAATAGACATAAATGAACATTTTCCTTTCTTTGGAGACCGATGTAACACCCTCAAATCTGAGTATGCAACGGAATGTTGAATATCCGAAGGCGTTACATTATTGGGTCAATAGCACAAGATCTGAGAACGACTACTAGACGTGTCGTTTGAAAAAGATACATTGGATTAACAAAATACTTGTTTGTTACATAAGCTCATGGCTTCAAATTGTTCAACAATATAAGTAAAGATTTCGGTTTATAACAATTGTCCCAAAAGTGTAATAAGACCCCAAATCTTAAGTGTTGACTCTTCAATTATTGACTCCCAGTGTATCATCGCACCTCGTGCCTTATTGACCTGAAGAACATGCTTAAAACGTCAACATAAAGTTGGTGAATTCATAGGTTTATATAAATCGATGGTAGGACCGCAAGATTTCCAAGTGTATGATTAAGCAACAAATGCAAACATCATATAAAAAGTAATTACGTTTCCTAAGCTCATGACACCGAAGCTCGACATATGTGGATGCAAATATAATTTGTCAAACATGGTGCTTCGTGAATGATGTTCTAACCCCGCTACATCCCAGATTCACATGGTATGCGTTCGTTCCCTGTGAATAGCTAGTCACCCGAACGGGGATTGTCATCCCTAAATACATCTATCCATAACATCTCGCGCCCACACAAGGAATTCCCAATCACATCTATGCAATTAAACAATTCATGATCATCGACATAAAGGGGTATGGTATACTTAGCACACACGTATGCGCATGGTATAAGAATGTACACTTGCGATCCTAGTTTTGTAAAACAAAGCATGTTCTTTTCCCCAAACCCAAAAGATGTAAATCATTCAAATAATTGTAAAACATGGGCTATGAAAGTCACCTTACACGTAGTAGTCACTGAAATGATAACAAATATCCAAGTATGCAGTGGATCACACTAAGAAGACCTTAAGTACCTAAGTAAGTACGTTCAAGTCTTAGTTACAATTAACAAAAGACTCATTGTAAAAAATAAATCCATATTAAAGTTTTATATATACCGTTTCACTCTGTGTGGTGATACACAAGATCATTGTATTTATAATTCTGATGGTTTTCGAGAAACATGAAATTGTTTCTGTTTAATAAATATATTATATTTATTACTTCTCGATAATCATATTTAATTATTACTTGAAACATAAGCGTATATATGTTAATATATATATTCCGTTTGTACTCGCTTAAGTTTATAAACCAAGAACTATTATTTTAACAAATAAATCATAAATTTCTCAGATTACGATTTTATCCCTACGTTTATAGTTTTTATTTAGTTACAACTGAACCCCCAAGTTTTAATATTATTAAAACTTATCATTTATTTTCAATAGTTCACAACTCTAGCCCTTATTTACCTAGTTTCGTGATATGACGAAAATGGTCCTTATGGTTTTATAGTTTTCGAAAAGTGACGAGTTCTAACCTTATACTTTTCGTTAATTACAATATCAGTCCCTCTAGTTTTCGAATTTAACTTAAAGGTTCAATTTGAGTCCTTACCGTTTAGATATTTACGAACTTCGTCCTTATAGTTTATGAGTTTTCAATATACGACTTTAACATTTTATTCAAGTTTCGAAAATGGCAAAATTAGTCCCTTCACTTTCGGTTTTCGTATTTTGACCACGAAAAAGGTTTAAAATAGTTTTTAAGTTGCTTTTTATCCTTAAAATAGATCATAAAAGTTGTTCGGCTTAAAAATAAGCTATTCGAGCTTATTTTTTGCTTTAACGCCCTTATGTGGGCCGTTGAGGTCCGTTGAGCATTTAATGATTCCGTTTATAGTTTAATAGGTCCAAAAGTCGTTAATAAGCTTGTGTGGGTCGGTTAAGCTTAAAATAAGCTCGGGGAGCTTATTATGGCTTATTTCGAGCTTATTGGGCCCGTAAGCCTAATAGCTTGGCCCGATATACCTTTTAAGGTTTCTAGGCTTTTACTAGATCATATTTAACTTGTATTAAGCCGAACAAAGCTGATTTTTATTTCAGCTTATTCCCATTAAGCTTAATAAGCTAATAAGCATTCTATTGGGCCGCTGGCCCCAGTTAAGGTTTAAGTGTTTCGTTGGGTCCATTAGGGTTCGTTAAGCACATTAAGGTCCAACGAGCACTTAGGAGGTCGGCTTGCTTATTTAGCTTATTCGATAAGCTAATAAGCTCACCGTTAGGCCTATTGGGCTCGATAGTAACCCGGTAAGGGTTCTAGTGGTTCGGTCTTAATTCTCCTGGTCCAATAACCGTCTTTCTAGGATTATTAGGAGATTTATGGGTTGTTTATGACTTCCCAATTAAGCTTGGAAGCTTATTCGTGATTGTTGGCTTTATTGGGCCTCGTCGTGGCTTTAGGTGTTACGAGTCATTAGTGCCCGAAGGTTTATTAGTGGGTAACATATGGATCACGTTAAATCGTCTAGACAACTAAAACAATGCGTCTAGCATTTTCCTAATCCGCGATCCATAACATGCCAAACGTTCGTAAGGTCCAGAATATGTCTTCCCAACACCCCCACGACGTGTTACAACAATAGTTTATTTATAATATTTTACATAAGTTCATGTTAGAAAGGTTTAATGTCAATTTTAATGTTCAAGTTGCCTTGTATCCTTCCAACGAAACGAATGACTCAAAGAAGTGCTTGTTTAATAAAGCTAGATGTGCGTTAAGCCGTAACTCGTGCCTTAACCATTTTTTAATCACGTACAACCAACCACACGAGGCCTTGTTTATTAATTTTAGGTACGTGAACCATGCATGGACCAACCCATGCACGTTCATGCACGCGTATATGTTACACATGGGTAATGTCGCGACTTATATAACGTGGCTAAGCGTTTAACGAAAAGATAATGATGTACGAGGCTTAGACAAATACTTACAAGGGTCCTAAGTTTTCCTTGGTTGTGGCTTGCGGTGTGGTGTGACGCGTATACACCCAAACGTGTTTAATCCTCAAGCTTCAAAGCTTGTAAACCCCGTCCTTAGTTCGCGTATTCCTCTTGATGACCTTAACGCGAATTTAAAGGCTTCCCTAAATCCTTAGTGACCAATGTGGGTCGTGTATGGCTCGTTTATTTGTAACCCGAAGATATGGAAGAAACGAAAAAGGTTCTTAGCTTAGAGAGAGAGTTTAGAGGTTTAGAACTTTGTTAAGTGTTAGTGTGAGTGCTATTTATAAGAAATGAGCTTAGTTACATCTCTTAGTCCACAACAAAACCAAACCGTGCCCTTAGGAAGTGGTTTTCGTGGTTTTTAGTTAGTCACACATAGTATTTAGCTAAACCACTAAGTACATGTATTAATTAGGTAGTTGATGTACAAGATTTGCTAGATTATGGAAATCTTATGACTTGGGGTGTTGTTTCATTGCTAACCGCGGCTGAAAAGAGCAAGGGAAGCAAAATGGGTATTAACCATTGGGTAAGGGATTAGTAGGAGACCATTAGGACAAGTCTTAATGAGCTAGGTGAGGTACTTGTACCTTTAAGGATCATTAGAGGATTTGTTAGTTGTCTAAGCACTAGGAACGAATGGAATATGGGTTTAAGTCACCCATATTCGGCCCTAGTGGCTTGTTAATACAAGAACTATATAAATTTTGTGTTTAAAGATCAAAGGTGGGTATTGGTTTGAGTCTAGGTAAGTCTAGGTATTTCCGGGGTGCGTCCAAATGTATTTTATCGCGAAACGTAACCCTTTTACGTGACCAATAAAAATAAAATACGCAAAGTACATAATTATTCTCAAAATAATTATTCCTTACTTGGTTGATGTAAACCTTAATTTATTTGGTGACCGTTTACATTCATTGATTATTTCTAGTCTACGCGGTTTAGCTTAAAAGTAAATATTAAAAGTAAACGCGTATCTGACTAAAATAAATAGTGATCATTAATATAGTCGTACAATGACACGAAAATGAGAAATGTTACAGTCTCCACCCGTTAAAAGAGCTTTGTCCTCAAAGCTTAAGACCTTGTAGTAGATGACGAAGCCCGGTTTGTGAAGAGTTGTGGGTATTTTTGTTTGAACGAATCTTCACGTTCCCAGGTGAACTCAGGGCCCCGCCTAGAGTTCCAGCGAACCTTAACCAGTGGTATCCGGCTCCGCTTCAATCGTTTGATCTCCCGTTCCATGATTTCAACGGGCTCTTCCACAAACTGGAGCTTATCGTCAACATGAATTCCTTCTAACGGCATGACTAATCTAAACTGGTTCCCAACATTATCATCAACCATTAGCATATGTCTGTCTTGATCTATATTCATACCCGATTAAGCTAATCTGATTGTAGCAAAGGGGTTGATGAACTTCTTGTTTGTTGTTTATTGGAGTGATGTTGTTTAGCTGAAATGCCTTAGACATGAGTTCAAGTGCCATGTCTAATGCAATTATGGGATCTGAGATATCTTTGGGATTTTGCATTGGTTGTTACATGTAGTTCGTGTTGAATGAAGGTTGTTGGACAAAGTTGTTATTTGGTTGTGGATGTTGTA
Organism: Tanacetum coccineum; assembly: GCA_026074375.1. NCBI lineage: Eukaryota > Viridiplantae > Streptophyta > Magnoliopsida > Asterales > Asteraceae > Tanacetum > Tanacetum coccineum. Next base: position 33,687 of record BQNB010021597.1, read on the forward strand.
TGTAGGTAATATGTGATGAGTGATCTAGGTGAAACGGTGTTGAGTGTTTGCCATTAATGGGCGCCCAAAAGGATCATGTGTGTTTGCAATTCGTTGTGCTCTAAAAGCATTGATGTCTTGTTGAGTCGACATTGCAAAAGTGATGTGAAATGATAAACAAGGATCTTAAGTAGGTAAAGTGATTGTTGTTGTAGATTGAAACCAAATGACGTTCACGGGATTTTACAAATCTTAGATTTAAACCGAGAAAAGAATTGAATCTTTTGAGGGATTTTACAAAATCAAGAAGAAAACCTTGTGAAATAAATAATTAATTATGTTGAAAATCGTTGTTGTAAGATTGAAAGCTTGAGCTTTTGTAACGATTAATGAGCTTAAAACGATGAACGGTGCACAAACTTTGAGCTTAAAATGATTAACGGTTGATCAAAACTCAAATAAGGACTAACGGTGCACAAACGATTCACTTTGGATGACTAACGGGCTGTTTTATAAGAATAAGGACTAACGGTGTAATGAAGTTTCAACAAATATGGTTAATGGACCAAATAATTGATGAATTGGTGAATAATTGTTTTTAAGGTCCAGGGGCTGATTTTGCCCAATTCTAATTTTGTTAAATAATTGCAACGAATTCCCTCCTTTTTTTCTATCCTTTTCGTTTGAAAACACATAACAATGAAACATTTTTAAATTTTAATCTCGCGGAATGCTACGGTTGTTGTCGGTTCAATGTGAATATACCATGATGATCAAAACGAGTCAGATGCGTAAGTTATAATGAAAGAAAGTCCGTAACAACAGACACTCGAAACCAAAAAACCCAAAAATTACTTAGTTGTTCAGTTGTCACTAGCTTTTGAGTTGTTCGGTTGTCACTAGCTTTTGAGTAGTTCGGTTGTCACTAGCTTTTGAGTTGTTTGGTTCATAAAGCAATGAGTTGATCGGTTCTCAAATGGAAACTGAGTTGTTCGGAGTTGACAAAGAGTTTTTCAGTTCCACAAAGAAACCAGTTTGTTCGTTGCCAAACAAACAAAAAAACATACTATGACATTTCTGGACCACAACGAGTAACAACAAAAAACTTTCCTTGTCTTTCGTCAAACCGTTTAGACACAGCTAGATAAGCCACCACAACGTAACACAAAAGCTTGAAAAATAAGCTCGACAATAAGCTTGTGTTACGCCATGAACAGCCACAAACTCATAAAAAAGTAAAACAGAGACGATGAAGTTGTGTTAAAAAAACAAGGTGTCTTTTTTTTTCAAACCACAATGCACCTTATTGCTTGAAATTTGTTATCACAAATTTAAGAGAAAACAAAATGACATAAAATCTTGAATAAGACAAAAAAAATGTTACTAAGAACAAATTTAAGAGAAAATCTTACTGGTTGAAATTTGTTATCAAGAATAGTAGACGCAATATTAGGCCCAAAGAAAGAAAAAATACATTAGGCCCAAAGAAAGAAAAAACTACGAAACTTATTTTTGTGTAGAAATAAGCTGCGTAAATAAAAGAGATTGTCGAATCCAATAAGCTCAAATAAGCCACCACAAAAAAACCACTAAACCCAACCTTGGCTCTTGATACCACATGTTAGATGATATCATTTCATCACCATGAACACAAAAATAAGAAAAAGATTTTAGAGAGAGAAAGAACTAGAGAGAGACAAAGAGAGAAAATAAGATGGTTACTTGCACTTAGAAAAGAAATGAAACAAACACCCTCCTCCACACTTAAGAGGAGTTATATAGTTGCAAGAGATAAAACCCTAGATGGTTTGTTTGGACTTTATATTGGGCCGGACTTAATACAAATGGGCTTAAGCCCGTCACCTAGGCCCAATCAGCTTAAATGAATTCCCGTAAACTATGATTTTTCTTATACAAGGCTCGGGAATAATATATGACCATTACACTTTACCTAAAACAACCGGTACACATCCCAAACAATTGGCATCAAATACAAGGGATTTTAGCTCTAACAAATTTGGACCAAGAGCTATTGGGGACCAAGATGTTTGATTATTGTCATATATAATTAGATATGCCTTGGAGTCAGACTTGGAACCCGATGAGTGGATAAAAGATAGCGGATACTCTAAACACATGACGGGTAACCGAAAGCTCTTCTCAAGCTACAAGGCATACAACGAAGGTAATGTTATTTTTGGTAGCAATCTTCGCGGTAACATCATTGGCAAAGGTACGATTTCAAATGACTCTCTCAAAATAGATAATGTAGAACATGTAGATAACTTAAGATTTAACTTGCTAAGTGTATGACAAATATGTGATAATAAGTGAAGAGTAACTTCTCTTAAACATGGAATAGAGTGAACTTACAAAGGATGGTAAGGTTATAGTAGAGGTATTAGGAAGAAAGGCTTATATGTGATGAAATTAGGAAATAAGCCAATGTTCAAAAGTTTTACCACTCTTGAAAAATATTACATCTCTTTAGAAGTTGATTCTCAAATTAATCAGGAAATTGTTCAAAGGGATAATTCTATTTCAAATCAAAATGATCCAAGTTTTGATCAATTGTTTAAATTAAATGAATTGAAAGCTCAGTCCCAAGAGAAAGACACAGTCATAAAGAAGTTGAAAGAGAGAACTAAATCTCTAAGTGTAAAAATGAATGAGGATAAGATTAAAAAGGACTTAGAAGAGATGGAAACCATAAATATTATATTGGATCATAGGGTGTCAAAGCTTATTGCTGAGAATGAGCATTTGAAACAGACCTATAAGCAACTTTATGACTCGATTAAACCAGCACGTATTCGATCAAAAGAACAATGTGATGATTTAATTAATCAAGTCAGTCTAAAGTCTGTGGATATTTTTGATTTAAATGTTAGTCTTTAGGAAAAAGTTTTGGTAATTACAGCTCTCAAGGATGATTTAAGAAAACTTAAAAGAAAAGCTCTAGTTGATAATGATGTTACAAAACACCCTAGTGATCCAGAAATGCTTAAGATTGATGTGGAACCAATAACCCCTAAATTGTTGAATAAAAATACAGCTCACTCTGCCTATATTAAGTACACTAAGGAAGAAGCTACAGTTCTTAGGGATCTAGTTGAACATGTTAAGTCAAAATATCCACTAGATCAATCCTTAGAATCTGCATGTAGGTATGCTAAACGAATTCAGGAGTTGCTTACAAACATCAGTAAAACCTGCCCTAGTATCAACAATGCTGATGGAAAATTAGTGGTTGTGACCCCAAAGAACAAGGACAAAAGAGTTAGATTCACTAAGCCCGTCACATCTTCAGGAAACACAAACACAAAAACCTCTTCTTCATCGAACTTAGTTTCTAACAAACCTATGTTGTCTTCTACAGGAGTAAAACCGTCTACTAGTGCTAGCGGATCACAGCCTTCAGGCAATACAAAGAAAGATAAGATTCAGCAAACACCAAGTAGTACTCAGAAGAATAAAGTAGAAGCCCACCCTAGGAAAGTTAAATCTAGTTTGAAAAATAAAGATTGTGTTGTTGAACCTAAAGGAACTGCTCATGTGCAGCATTCCAAGCTTAATGCGAATTCTGAACTTAAATGTGTTAAGTGTAATGGTTGCATGCTTTCTGATAATCATGATTTGTGTGTTCTTGATTTTATCAATAATGTGAATGCTCGTACTAAATCTAAATCTGTTAAGAAAAATTCAAAGAGAAAAGTTTGGAAACCAACAGGAAAGGTGTTTACAAATATTGGATATATCTGGAGACCTACTGGTCGGACCTTCACTATAGTAGGAAATGCGTGCCCTTTAACTAGGATTACCACAACTACTGAAGTGCCCCTTAGGAAACCAACTGCTCTAGATAATGAAACATCTAAACCTGTCGTAACATTGGTTTACTCACGGAAACCTAGGAAATCTAAAACTAATGTTCCTGTTAGCAAATCTAAGGTTCTTAAATCTGTATCTGCTAACAAAAAGGAACCCAGTCAATCTTGGGGATCCATAGTTTCTGATGTTCCATCTTCCTCTCTTGATGAATGCAGGTCGTCCAAATTGTTCTCTGGTATTTGGACTCCGGCTGCTCCAAGCATATGACCGGAGATCGCTCTCAGCTCACCAATTTCGTCAATAAGTTTTTGGGTACAGTCAAATTCAGAAATGATCACGTGGCAAAGATATTAGGATATGGTGATTATCAGATTAGGAATGTTACGATATCAAGGGTTTACTACATGGAAGGACTTGGATACAACTTATTCTTCGTTGGGTAAATTTTTGATTCGAACCTTGAAGTTCTTTTTTGTCAACACACCTGCTTCATTCGCAATTTAGAAGGTGTTGATCTATTGACTGGATCTCGAGGCAACAATCTGTATACTTTGTCTCTTGGAGATATGATGGCGTCCTCTCTTATATGTCTCTTGTCAAAGGCCTCAAAGACTAAGTCCTGGCTATGGCACCGACGTCTGTCTCATCTGAACTTTGGTGCAATCAACCATTTAGCTAGACACGGTCTTGTTCGAGGTCTCCCTAAGCTAAAATTTAAAAAGGACCATCTGTGTTCTGCATGTGTAATGGAAAAGTTAGAAAGGAACCCCACAAACCTAAATTCCGAAGACGACAACCAAGAAAAAACTCTATCTTTTGCACAGGGATCTTGTGGACCAATGCATGTCGCAATTGTTAATGGAAGAAGTACATCCTCGTCATTATCGATGATTACTCTCGATTTACATGGGTAAAGTGCTTAAGGTCAAAAAAGATGAAGGCTCTAGATTTTATTAACAGTTTCTCAAGATGATCCAAGTACGTAAGTACTGTCGATGAATCAAAACAGTAATGGAACTGAATTTGTTAATCAAACTTTGCGTGAATATTATGAGAAGGTTGGCATCTCTCATGAAACATTTGTTGCTCGCTCTCTACAGCAAAATGATGTTGATTGAAAAGACGTAATCGTACGCTAATTGAAGCTGCCGCACAATGTTGATTTATGCAAAAGCTCCGTTATTCTTATGGGCAGAAGCAGTTGCTACCGCATGTTACACCCAAAATCGTTCCATCGTACGTCTTCGTCATGGCAAAACACCATATGAGCTTTTACATGACAAACTTCCCGACTTATCATTCTTCCATGTATTTGGTGCACTCTGCTATCCGACAAATGATAGTGAGAACTTGGGTAAGTTACAACCGAAGGCTGATATTGGTATTTTCATTGGCTATGCACCCACAAAGAAAGCATTCCAAATTTACAACCGACGTACCAGACGTATTATCGAAACAATTCATGTAAGACTTGATGGAGACTGACTGTGATGGTTTTGAAACACAACACGTTAGGGACGCCCACTTCATGGAAAGACTCCTGCTATAATAAGTTTAGGACTAAGTGCCGAAACCTCCTCTTCAACACCGTTTGTACCACCTTTAAGAACTGATTGGGATCTTCTGTTTCAACCGCTGTTTGATGAATTACTCACTCCTCCACCTAATGTTGATCACCCAGCCCCTGAAGTCATTGCTCCAATTGCTGAAGTAGTTGCTCCAGAACTCACTGTTTCAATCGGTTCACCTTCCTCAACAACAATTGACCAAAATGCACCATCACCTAGTAACTCTCAAATAACACCTGAAACTCAATCTCATATCCTTCCTAACGATGTTGAAGAAGACAATCATGGTTTAGATGTTGCACACATGAATAACGATCCATTATGTGGTATTCCCATTCCATAAAATAAGTCTGAAGCATTTTCTTCTTCGGATGTTATTCCTACTGTCGTGTAATCTACTTGACTCCTTTACTCAGATATGTTACCAATGGACCCAAGGATCATCCTTTAAACTACATCATTAGTGAACTCGAAAGACTTGTTTCCACAAGACTCCAACTTTATAAACAAGCCTTATTTTGTTACTACGATGCCTTTCTCTCATCAGTTGAACCAAAGACTTATAAAGACGCATTAACTCAATCATGTTGGATTGAAGCAATCCTTATTATGGCATCGATCTTTGGTTCTAAATCAAAATATTTTATGATCATGTCACTCCGATCATAAGGCGAACTGATTCGTGATATAGTACACACTTATATAGCAACCCTAATGCAGATTCTAACCGAATGCCCTTGACCAAGGCAAAAGGTCAAATTCCACAAAAGGATAAAATACACAAGAAAGAATCAATTATAAAAAGATTCCGGAAGAGATATTCCCGGGTCGTATGTCCCAACGAGGCTGCAATTGAAAGTAATCCTGGTTTGATGAGAAATTGAATGATGGAGAATATATGATATGATGGAAACACTGATACAACTAAAATTAATTAAATAAAACCTAATTTAATCTACGGGAAACAGGTATAGGAAATGGGGATCTTAAAAACTACGGGAAACAAAATTAGTTATAGGGAAATCCTAAAATTAAATTTATACTAAAATACGGGGAACAGAATCAGGTATCGGGAAACCTAAATACTAAAAATTAAGAAAATAAATGCTAAATTAAATTAAAAATCAAAATTAAATTCTAATTAAGTTAATTTGAAAAATAAAGAAAACTAGAACTAAAACGGAGGTCGTTTGAATGCTAAACGAAAAGAAACGGTAAAACGCACCCGGTAAAACGGGTCTAAGACTGAAATTTAAGAAAAATTAAGCCTATACTAAATTTTATATTTTTCCTAGACACTAAATGACAAAAGAAAATTTTATAAAAAAGAAAAATATTTTTTTATTAATTTTTGAATTTTTTATGATTTTTATAAGAAAAAGTAATAACTAAAATCTATTTTAATTGCTAGAAAATACAAATTTAACTGGAAAAATATAGAAAAATGGTTTTAAGATACTAAAAGAGTGCAGAAATTTAATGGAATGAAAAGCCCTAATTTTTAAAAGCTAATTGAACCCTAATTTATTCAATTAAAATTATAAACCCTAATTAATAAAACTAAAAACTAAAATATTAATTCTATTTTATTTAATAATAAAGACAGGGTAGAAATGGAAAGAAATGAAACAATAGGGTAGGCGGGCAAACTTATGAAATTTTACACTATAGTTAAAACAGTTAACCTTAAACTATTAGACAATGACAGAACAGACCCTACGATTTCAGCTTATTTAGCTTATTGAAAAATTGAGAATTAGCAAAAACTTAAAACTACAAAGTTGTAGACTAGCTTAATCCTAACAACTTTAACAAAAGCACTTTCAACTTTAGACCAAAGAATAAGCTGAAAAATAAGCAACTAGTCTGCTGTTACAGAAAGTACTTGTTTCCCTATACTTTTGGATTTTTGCTTATTGAGGGCTTATATCTACTTTTATAAAAACTAAACTACTTAAGCTATTTAAGCACTCAAAACCAGAACTTATTAAAAGAAATAAGCTAGTTTATCAGCTAGCTTTTCCTACTATTATGACAGAATTAAAGACAAAATGAAGATTAAACAAGTTTTAACTAATGAAAACTTAAAACAGATAGAAAATAAACCTAAACAAACATGTTTGAAAAGGAATGAACAAGAATGAATAGCAATAAGAAAATGATTTAAGCTAAAATTGATCTGAGATGAAAATTAAACAATGAAAACCTTGATTTATGTAGTCTCGGAACTCTAGGTCACTCTTGTTGAGTGAGTGGCCTTAAAAACAATCCTAATGGCTACCTTAGCCTCTAAAACCTGAGCTTAAGCTTAATAAGCTGAAATAAGCTTGTCAACTCCAAAAGCTTCCAAACTCAATCAAACTGAACTCAAATGAACATTGTTGAATTAAAATAGACAAAATCAGTATTTAAAAAGCTTTTAACAAAGTTTGAACAACTTTAGAACAAAAGAAAACAGAATAAGCTCAATTGAGCTTATTACAAGCTTATTAGCTAAAACTGACTTATAACATGTAAACTTAAACACAAACACAACTCAACTAGTTTTATTGCTTTCAAAAGAATATTACAGGACATGAAACAGGAAGTACAAATGATTTGAAAGTTTAAAACTCAATTTGAAAAGATGAACAGTACAAGTAAAATTGAAAAGGAAAATTTACAAAAAACTAAATTCACTAACTCTCTCTAAACTGAATAACAAGCTCCTATTTATAGGAGAAGGTGAGGAGAAGATGAATACTCCAAGCATTCCTAGCCGTTGATCTCTTTTAACTTGAATCTTGGCCGTTGGATGTTATGGGTGACGTGTCTGAGCCAATGAGAAGCTGCCACGTCATAAAAATGACGTGGAGATTGTAAATACGAGGTGGGGGTTGGAAGTGAACTGGTAAAGGTATAGGGGAGGTTGGGTTTGTTCGTGCTTGTTGGCGGGAAAAATGGGTATAAGGTTGTTAGGAAGAAAGGCTAACCCGCGTTTGTGTTTTAAACTTTTGAAAGTTTGGGATTATTGCATAACAAGCCCTTGTGTTTCTTTTCCAAAGTGTAGTATATAAGTGAGTTTGAGAATTGGCATTTCTGGCCCTTGTTGTTTTTAAAACAGGAAATGGGCTTTGATATCTTTCTTCATGTCTTCACTTGTTCTCTTGCCTTTCTGTTCTTGTCGGTTTTTGGTCGTTTTTGCTCAATTTTGTTCTCATTTGTCTGTTAATTCATGTAACATGCATTTAACACACAAACACACATATCTTTTGGCATTTTTGGTCATTTTTGCAAGTTTTTACGGGTTTTAAACATGTATAATTAAACATCTATCAATCTATATAAATGAACATCCATATTATTAGCTTCTTCATCCTTGACCAATGCCTTGTTAGGTTCCATAAGAGTGCTTGCGGTCTTCACAGTGACAAAATTAAACTTTTTCAGAATATTAGCCACATACTTGTCTTGGCTGATGAAGATTCCATCCTCTTTCTGTTGTACTTGTAGACCTAAGAAGAAGGTGAGCTCCCCTATATAACTCATCTGGAATCTCTTGTGCATCATCTGTTCAAACTCAAGACATAAAGTCTTCTTTGTAGACCCAAAGATGATGTCATCTACATACACTTGCACTAACAGGATGTCACTCTTGTCCTTATTGATAAACAAAGTCTTATCTATAGTGCCTCTTATAAATCTATTTTCAATTAAGTAGGTAGACAAGGTCTCATATTAGGCTCTAAGAGCTTGATGTAGACCATATAAAGCTTTTTCTACCTATTCACTTTGTTCAGGGGAAATGTGATCATTCAAAACTAGCGAGGTGACAACAATATACCTCCTCTTCAATAGTATCATATAAGAAGGCACTCTTTACATCTATCTGGTACACAATGAACCCTATATATGATGCATAGGTAAAAAATAACCTAATTTCTTCTATCCTAGCAACAGGAGCAAAAACCTTATCATAATTAATTCCTTCTTCTTGAGTATAACCTTGTGTAACCAGTCTTGCTTTGTTTCTGACTACAATTCCTCTCTCATCTTTCTTATTTCTAAAGACCCATTTGGTTCCAATTGTCCTCTTGCCATTTTGTAAATCCTAGATTCTAAACCTTTTGAAGTTTAAATTACAGAAGCTCCTCTTGCATTGCCTCTACCTAGCTTGGATTTGCCAAAGCTTGAATCACCTTCTTAGGTTCTTTTTGAGAGAGAAAACAGGCAAATAAGCAGTTTTGATAATCTTTGTGATTTGTTCTCCTCTGTTTATTAATGTAACTAACCATAGCATGTTCATTAGAAATCTTAGTCATTCTCCTTGTTTGAATAGCTAAATTTAAGTCTCCAATGATCTTGTCTTTAGGATGATCCTTGTCAATTCTGGTTGTGGGAATATGACTGACATTCATGGTTGTTTCTAAGTTGTTAAGGTTAGCTTCTGCACCCATATCTTTATCATCATAAGCATTACCAAAAATTCCAGTATCGTCAATTAAAAACACATTTGGAACATGTGGAAGAGCAAATGCATTTTTAAAAGGAGAAAATCGTTCAAATAGATGATCCTCAAATGCATTAAAAGCTTCAGAAGCATTAACTGGTGATGATGGATCATCATTAGTAAAAGATGGTCCAGCAACACTAACATGTGTACTAATAGTATTAATACTATTAGTGCTGTTAGGATGTTTAGTCTGCTTATCTTGTTGAAGTAGCCTTTCAAACTCACTTCTCGAGTCTTGTTCATCCTTCCTATCTTTATTTGAAGCTTCACTTTCATCCACTTCTGTAGGCTTCACTCCAGCATCTTCTTTACTATAGTTAGGACCTTAAGAGATTAATGGATCAGTTGTGCAGATAGGTATTAAGATGTACTCTTGTTCAGGTTCTGCCTTCTTTTCAGCTTGACCTGCAACAATATTATCTCTAGTTCCTACAATACCAATAGTTTGATTTCCTGCAACAACTGGCATATAGTTCATAGATTTTGACAAAGAATCAACATCAAAAAGCCAGTCTAGTCCATTTCCTGTTCCCCACCCACATTTTTTAGGGGGTACATTTTCAGAAATCTATGTTTAAGGTATCTTAACACTATCTGGTCATCTTGTCTACAATGACTCTTATAGCCTTGCTAACCATAAAGTACTCAAATCCAACCTAAATATTCCCTCATCAGCTTTTCCATCAAACTTGCCTAGATGATCCTTGGTATTTAAGATGGTAACAGGACACCCAAAAGGTTTCATGAAGTCTATCAATGATGTTCTTCCACGAATAAGGTCATAAGGTGTCTTGGAACTAGGCTAATGGACTAAAAGACCCTATTAGGCTATAGCAATCAGTATTAACTGCTTCAGCTAAAAAAAAAGGGGGTTGGTTGGACAACTTAAAGTCAACTAACATAGTTCTTGCAACCTCTATCAGTGTTCTATTTTTCCTCTCAGCAACACCATTCTGTTGAGGAGTCCTAGCAATACTGAATTACCTCTTAATACCCTACATTTCACAAACTGATTCATTACACTATTTTTGAACTCAGTTCCATTGTCACTTCTGATAACTTTTACTTTGTGGTCTAGTTGATTTTCTATTTCTGTTATGAAGGTCTTTAAGATCCCACTAGTTTCATCCTTAGTGGCCAAAAAGAATACCCAAGAAAATCTACTAAGTCATCAGTGACAACTAAGGAAACTAAGACTTTTTCATTTAAACTCCTTAACATTTGTAGGACCAAATAGGTCCATATGAAGCATATGTAAGGGTTTGCTGATTGAGTTCACAAGTTTGGCCTTACAAGAGGCTTTGTGTTGCTTTCCTTTCTGACAAGCAATACAAGAATGGTGATTTTAAAAAATCTTTGAAGGCAAACCTCTAACAAGGTTTCCCCTCACAAGTTTGTTCATGTTTTTAAAGTTTATATAAACCAAGCCTCTATGCCATAAAATTAGATTCATCAATTGTAGCCTTCGCAAAGAGGCAAAGTTAAACTTTAGTGGGAACAACACTACTTTTGTCAACCCACTTTAAATGTTATCCTTTCTTTGAAACTCTCAGCCAAGACTTGATTTCATCAAGTTGCTTAAAGTCAAGTAGATAAGATTTGACATTCAGTGTTAGTTAAAGAACATTGTTCTTTTTGTCACAAATTTGTGCACACTTTATAGGTTTATACTTATGCTCGTACATAATTTACACATCATCAAAAACCAATGTTCCAGATTTGATTTTACCTTTACTGATATTCTACCTGTTACCATCTCCAAAGGAACAAAACCACATTCATTAGCTTATTATTTAGATAGGTTAGCATTTGTTTCCAGTCATGTGCCTAGAGCAACCACTATCAATAACTCCTTTTTCCTTGTACTCCTTCTGCTATGGGTTGCCCTACACATAAAATAAGAGAATTAGACTCTTTTGGGGATCCAAGCCATTATAGACTTGGATCTGCCTTGTGCATCAATGTAAGAATACTTCTTACAAGTATTTGATGCACTACTGTTTTTAGCTTTCAAACAGCATGTGAGGGCTTAAAAAACATTAGCCCCTTTTCCCTTGTTTTTCCACTTACTACTGCTCTATCCCTAGCAGTAGTATCTTTTACCCTGACAGTATTAACCTTTTTATTGAAAATCTATTTTGTTTGTTGAATACTTGTTAAATGGCCTTGTGACTTGTGAATATCCCTTTTTGTAAGCATTTGATATTGGTCTAGGATGATTCACAGTTGTTTTTGAGCCAGCAGTATTAACTGGTCTGACAGCAGTATTAACACTTGCACCAGCAGTATTAATTTTGCCAAACCTGGTTAATACTGCTTATGGAACAAATCTTATATTAAGGTGAGGGTGAGTCATTTTATTAGCAAAGTACTTGTGATTCACCCTACTTGAGTTGTTCCATACTGGTTTTATAACTTTTTTTATCACACACATAATGATGATGCTACAAAATACCACAAACAAAACAAGCTTTATTAATCATTTTAAAGTCACTTCCTAGTCTTGGGACTAAGGATTGTTCTAATTTCCTTTGGTTCCCTCTTGGGATGAGTTGTTTTGTTTAGTGTTTCTTCCTTCTCAAAAGTTTCCCCTAGCAGATTAACAATTTTATCTTTTATGTGCTGGGTTCTAAACAGGTTTTATTCTAAAAATTAGTATTAATTCTTCCTCACACTGTCATATCAGGAATATCTATTCATCAATGACTGGAGGTATAAAGCTGTTCTTCCTAAGTTGTAGGTTCTACTGCATCACTATTATTTTTTACATAGCAGACTCATGATTTGACTCAACTTTCTTAACATCTACTGGGTGTTTACAACAGGAATACATCCATATTTTCACTTTATCAAACATAGATCAGGTTTGCGAGGTATGAAATTCCCTGTAAAAGGTGGGGGAACTGCATGATATCCCTTATTAGATTTGGACTTATTATTCTCATGATTTCTAACATCTCAGATGAATTCACAAAGCTTTCTACTGCAGAAGAAGCTGCAGTAGAAGAAGCTGCATTATATCCTAGTCCAGTTTTAAACTTGACACTTACTTGACTTTCCAGCAAATTATTCAAAGATTTAGATGAATTTTGAAACTTCTCTAATGTTAGTTTTAACTCATCTCTCTCTTTTTCTACTTTTTCCAATTTCTTTTTGTTTTCAACTAAAGCATTATCTCGTAGTTTAACTTCAAGGTTTAAAACATTAATGCTCTCTTCAAATACAGCCTCATTTTTCTTATAGTGAGCTAGTTTAGCTTCTACTGATTCTAAACATGCTTTATAAGATACTAAATTAAATTAAGACTTTTTGTAATCTGAAGGCAAACTATCATATTGTTCTTTGAGAGTAACATAAGCTTTTACACATGATTTGGAACAAGAATCTACCTTAGAATCTGAATTGGAAGAACTTCCTGAAGATGTAAATGCCATTAATGCATAGTTTGTAGGATGCTCTTCTTCAGCTTGATAGCTCCAATCATACCCTCCAATTCCATCTTGAGCAACTAAGGCATTTTCAGTGGGAGTTTCCATTGTCACATTTCTTCTATTATTCTCTTTTCTACTTTTCTCCTGATTCCTTGGAAGTCTACATTCTCTTGCAAAGTGACCATTTTTATGACAATTGTAACATTTCAGTTTTGACCTGTCAAATCCAACTCTTTGACCATTTACATTTAACTTCCTGTCTGTCCTCTTGATGAATCTCCTAGCTCTAATTGTTAGCATGGCCATTTCCCATTGTATATCCATTTCTTATAGGTCATCATGATCAATTTGTTCTAGATCCTCTTATAAAAGTTAAGGAGAATTAGGCTGACTAGCTAGGAAAGCACAAATCAAAGCATCACTAAGGTTATCTCCAGATGTAGGATTACTTTGAGTATGAGCAGCACTAACTCCAAAAGCAGTGTTATCTGCTTCATTTGTGCTACTGTTGCTGTTGCTGTTAGTGCTGTTGGAGGACACAAAAGCCACATTTTATGGATTTTGGCTTGTACTTGATGATCTTGTAAGTTCAGGTTCATATATCTTTAAGTTGTTGTACAAGTCATCCAAACTGATGGTCTCTATTTCCTCTTTGTTCCTCCAGATCAAAGCATGAGTCTTCCATTCAGATGGGAGACTTCTCAACAGTTTTAGGTTCATGTCCTCTTGTGTAATAACTTTGCCTTAAATCTCCAACTGACTAATAAGTTTTTGCAACCTATCAAAAGTTTGATCCATTATTTATGAGCTTGATCCTGAAAAGTTCTTATATTGTTACTTTAGTAGTGTCCTTTGAACTTTCTTGGATTCCTTGTTTCCTCCATATCTCTTCTCTATGGCTTCCATGAGCAATTTTGCATCTTTATAAGAATGGAACTTCAGTTGATCCTTATTTGGGAGTGCCATCAACAGAGTTCTTCTAGCTTTCATCTCATTCCTTTTGTCCTGCTTTTCTTCTGCAGAAGTGGGTTCATATTCCTACTCAACTTTTTCAACAGTTCTCTTCAGCATTTTATTACCATTCAGAATTACTTCCCAGAGGGAGTAATCAGTCATGAAAAAGTATTGTTCTATCCTCATTAACCAGAGATCATATTCTCCTAGGTTAAGGATAGGGAGTCTTGCAGTCAGAGTTGTAGAAGTAGTTCCTGCCTTTATCTTGTCACTGAGAATTAGATCTAGTATGTGTTGTTTGTTTCTTCTTATTTAAAGCTTCACAACAAGCTCTAATACCACTTGTTGATCCTAATGAACAGATCTTAAACTCCTTAGCTTGATGTAAGGTTTAGTATCCTTGGATAATTCCAAAGGTACTAAGACTGAAACTTTGAGTGTATGATATAAACTATGCGGAATCTAGTTTATACCACTAAGAAGAATAACAGTAATGAATGTTTAACACACATAAATACAACCAAAACAATAAGCTCAAATATATTAATATGAACACTCTTTGATAGTGTTAGGGTTTACAACCTTGAAGCTATGACAATGACTCATTTTTGATACATTGAATTCTATACCCTAGGACCTCCTTTTATACACCAAGGAGTCCTACAAGGCTTACAATACTTTCCTAAGTTATCATGATCTTTTAAACAAATAACTTATACATATCTTTTACAAAAATAACTCAATACTTATCTTCGTAAGTATTCTTGTTCTCCAACGTAAGTATTCTTGTTCTTCAAACAATCCTTATCTCTTTACTTGTCTTTATCCTTCTGACAGTAGTAACTCTTCTAGCAGTTGTAATCCAGCAGCATTAACTTTTGTACCAGCAGTACTAATAAACATAAGCAGTAGTAACTTTAGTACTAGCAGTACTAATATATACTAACAATAGTAACTGTGTACTAGCAGTCTTAACTTTACTACTAGCAGCACTAACTACTTAGCATATATTTCAATAAGATCACTAACAGTACTAACATTGTACTGACAGTATTAACTTTCTACTAACAGTCTTAACTACTTAGAGTATTTGCTTAACAGTAGTAACATTCACCTAAGCAGTAGTAACTTCAAGAAGCCTTTTAATCCCAACAGATTTACTATTCTGACTACCAATACGCCATATCCATCCAGGAATATACGGTGTATCCGTGCCTGCACTCACCAAAGATCACAAAGGAAACTTGTTCAATACGCCGTATCCAGAGAATACAAATATGCCGTATTGGAAATATGGAATGAATATATTATTCTGGAAGATATCAAACGTGGTCCCTACTCCAAGAAACTCCAATACGCCGTATCTAACCCATTGGATACGCCGTATCGAACCGACTTCCAGACTCTATAAATACAAAACTCAAAAACGAGTTTTAAGTGTGATAAATCATATTCTCGATACCTAAACCACAAAATTCGAGTTTCAGAGGAGAAAAAGAGTAGAAGATGTCTTGCAACGCATTCCAATCCATAGAAGACAACGTGTAATTTCTTATACTTTTGTAATCGTTTAGTTTTTGGTATCATTCGTTAACTCGATTAGTTTACCTTGGCTAAGCCATTACTCTTGTATTAATTACCTTGGAGTGAGCAGTCACATGTGTCTATCCCGTCGTTATGGGTGTGTATGTGTGGTTTTGTCGCCCTCCTGGAATATTGGTATCGATAAAGATTAGTTAGTGTAATCAACCCTAGTCCTTATCATACAAACCCATATTTACATTTATAAACTTGTTACTCCTTAGCTTTAGCGGTGGAGATGTGTATCCTTGCCAAGCTTATGATAGAATACTCGTCACGGTCGAGCAATTGAGTGAATTAGTTACATGTTACCACATAAATTAGTTGAGTGATTTGAGTGTTTTCATCTACCTATTTCGTAAGGTGTTTGGTTGTGTACTTGTAATAGATCGAATAAATGCTTAACGGAAAAATCCTTAGGGATACATTTTTGTAAACTTCTAAAGGCAACTTGAGGACAAGTAGGATTCAAGTGGGGGGATATGTAACACCCCTATTTTGATAAATATAGCAGCGAAAGCTAATCTGGGGTATTACTTCATGAATCACAGGCACAATCATAGAAAACGACTCAAAAGAGAAGTTTTTAAAAGATACGTTATCATTCATTTAAAATCAGAGTTTTACAAAGGCAGGTCCCAAAATCTAGAAACATAAAATGTGAATGATAACAGGTTTTTAGCCATCTTCAAGTCCATGCCACTCCGTGTCATAAGTTGCTCAATTACCTGAGATAAAGATGCTAAAAAGGGTCAACACAGAGGTTGAGTGAAATTCATAGGTTTATGGTAATTAGTTTGAATACAAATTATAGTGTGCATAATTATTATGGAAAATAGTATTATTATAGAAAACAACATTATCATAGAGAACAACATTATTATGGAGAACAGTTGAATGCAAGTTTAATGGTAAGTGGGTTACGTTGTTATACACCCGTTATTGGTAATAATTGCAACGAATACAATTATCATGGAAAATGGTAACATTATTATTGCACCTAAGCTCATGACACCAATACGTTAACAGGGAATATCACCGTAGTAATATTGGTTAGGGACAGATGTCCCCGTAGAAAAGGTAACTTGCCAAGGTTACCTATTAGGACAAATATAGTGCGTTTGGCTACCCCAAGCATGGGTATACAAACGGGAGCCGTCACCCCTAATAGATCTATTCACGATATTCGTGTTCACTCGCAATGCAAGTAATTAATGGTTCATGATATGGAAATAATGGCACTGGATAACACACATTTAGAAAACACTTGTATTCATGGTTTATAGCATGTATCACAAGTTTATAAAGTATTTAAAAGATGGAAATATGGGGTTATGAATTCATTAAGTCTTTGAAAAGTAATCACATTTGTTATAAGATAAACGAGTATATAAAAGAGTTTGTAACAACCATGTATCCCCCTCGTGGGTTTATGAAAACATTAAAGAGATTGAAAAATGAGGCTATGAACTCACCGTAACAGGGAAATCTGATTAACGGTAAAAGTATATCAAAGGAAAGGCGTCTTTATGGTAGTACGACGTTAACTAGTCTCTAGGGCAAGAACTCTATCAGATAATTTGGTACAAAGGTTCATCAATTCATAAAGTTGCATTCTAACCTCCACCACTTATGAGATGGACATAGGAATGTTTTAGCACATACTAGTCATTAGTCACTTTTCATCAAGGTTTTCTGTAGATGCACTAGATATTGAGAAACTCTCAAATGTCCTTTCTCTGCTTCCTTCTAGACTGTTTCTTCTGGGGTTTAGATGTAGATGGTTGAGTAGTAATGGGTGTCTATTGAGAATCAGTAGGAATGTCTGAATCTACACCCTCTTCTTGAGTAGCTTGAACCATCATTGTTGCAAACAGGGGTGTTACTCTCCCAGAAAAATCTTTTCCTTCTCTCTTCATATTGGCAAAGATTTTCTTTGTGTGTGAGGGGTTAACATAAGTCTCCTTGTGATGTGACATATCACCAAGCTATTGATTAATAAACACTTGTACAAATCGTGGATACATCAGAAATTTAACCCCTCCCTCTAAGTGCTTTACCATAGCATCAAAAATATACTTGGACAGGTTAAATTTTTGGTTTGTGGCCAAGTATATAATTGCAGAGGCAATAGGGCTACTGAATTCGTTCCATGCAGTGGTCTTAGCACTAAGGCATTGCGTGATGGTATGAATCAAAAACTTCCATTGTGGATAAAAGAAAGCTTTATAGAATGTAAGTTTTGGAGAAGGTTTTTCATACCCCATCCTCGCCAGTTCTTCAAAGATAGTATCAGTTAGCAAACAATCAGTACCACCTGCATCTTCTAAGTTAAGATCACTTCTAATACTTGTCTATGTGATGATCACCTTCTTCTTATCAACTAGGGCTTGTAACTGATGTTCTCCATTAACCGTCTTTACCTTTGCTGTTGCCCAGAACTGTTCATTGCAAGATGTATAGATAGTAGGATTGACAGTTAAAGCATAATGAATTTGGTTAGCATTTAGAAAATCAATAATTTCATGAAACCCATCACTTTCAGCAGGTTTTTCCAAGAATGCGACCATGTTGTGAGTGTCAGCAAAAGTTAGGGTTGACATTGTTTTGTGTTTTGATGATTAAAGATAAAATTGAGTTAGGGTTTACGTTTAGAGAGTGTTTGAATGATTGAAATCGAATAAAGAATCGAATGAAACCCTGAATCGAAGTATTTATAAAATCACCCTCACCAACATTAACTTAAACTGACAGCACTATGTTAAGCCTAGCAGTATTAAGTTTTGCCTAACATCATTAACTTATGCCTAACAGTAGTAAGTAACCCGACATCAGTAACTCAACAACACCAACTTAAGCTTAGCAGCATTAATGTATACCAGCAGTATTAACCTAAAGCTAACAACATTAAGTTTGAGTTACCAGCATTAACTTTAATTTCATTACAAAAAGCATTTCCATAATCAATATTAATTCTCACAAGCTCTCTTTCTGTTTTTAAACTCACAATATCTCTTATTTCTTTTTCTCCCTGAAATACTCTGTCTATTTTTCATGCACACATCTCTCTTTCTGTTTTACTCACTTTTCTCTCAATTCTTTTTCTTACTTAATCACTCTTTCTGTTTTTATTTCACACATCTCTCGTTCTATTTTTCAGCTCACTAATTCTCTCTTTTCTGTTTCTCACCAATTCAGACAGTTTTTGTAGCAATGATGCCACAATTCCATTAGTTACATACTGTCCTCGCCCACTTCCAAGTGTGTGTTAACATTACTTGAGAGAGGGTGGATCATTGGACTATTTAGATGCAGCCTCAAACCTAGTTTGAGTATCTGCAACCACAATATGGTAACTTGGCACCTGGGACCACTACCTAAATCAGTTCCCTAAGGAAAAGACTCATTAAGTGTTGCCATGGATTGGGTCCTATTTATGTTACCACTATCATGCTCTGCTTCTAATCTAGAAGTAGTAGTGGCAGCCCTTTCCATTCTATCTTCCCACTCCTTATAGACAATCTCATTTGCAACAAGGTGAATAGGTCCACTAGACTGAGATATCTAAGTGTTCCTTTTAGCTATTCTAGGTTTGTGAGTCCTTTAGTTGAGATGATGATAAAACAGTGATTGGTTCTTTATGAGAGTGTTGAGCAGGCGTGGATGTGTGTTGGGGATCAATGGGTTGTCCTGACCCTTCACCCACTGCTGCTTAATGTTACATTCCCTTTCATCCAATCTTAATTAACCTCTCCTTAAACAATACTTTAGAGATTGAGTAATCCAATGCTAGCAATTAGAAAGTTAAACCTGATAACATCAAAATCCTTTATGAGAAGATCTGCAACATTGTGGTCTGTGTGAATCTTGATCACTTGAATCAACTTTTTCTTATAAGAATCTCTGATGAAATGGTGCCTAATCTCTGTGTGCTTGGTTTTAGAGTGAAACCTGGATACAACACAATAAAAAGATGCTTTCATTATCAATGTAAATCTTGTTGTTCACTGCAGTTGAAGCTATAAACAAGCATTGATTGAATCCATAACACCTGATCCACAGGCAATTAGCAACACAGCACATACTCTGCCTTAGTAGTAAAGTTGGCAACTATAGTCTGCTTCTTGCATTGCTATGAAATCAATCTTCTTCTAAGAAATTGACAACCTCCTGTTGTGGATTTCCTGTCTAAGCTAGCTCCAGCATAATCACTATCAGAAAAAGCCTCTAAGTCAAATGGTAAATCTCTAGGATACTAAAGGCCCAATTTAGGTTGACCTTTCAAGTATCTAAAAATTCTCTTCACAACATGAATATGTGAAGTCTTTGGTGTAACTTGGAACCTTGCACAAGCACAAACAACAAACATATGTCAGGCCTAGAAGCTGTTAAGTACATCAATGATCCAATCATTGATCTGTAATAAATGAACATCCTACAGCTTTCAGCTTCTTCATCCCTAAACCAATGCCTTATTATCTCTGCTAATATGCAGTGCTTGCTGTCTTCACAGTGGCAAAATCAAACTTCTTTAATATTTCAGCCACATATTTGTCTTGGCTAATGAAGATTCCATCCTCCTTCTGTTGTACTTGCAATCCTAAGAAGAAAGTGAGTTCCCCCATAGAACTCATCTAGAATCTCTTGTGCATCAAACATCAACTCCACATATAAAAGACTCTTTTATAGACCCAAAGTGATCTCATCAACATACACCTGTACTAAATAAGAATATCACCTTATGTCCTTCTTGATTACAAAGTCCTTATCTATAGTGCCTCTTCAAATCCTTTTAATTTAAGTGGGTAGACAAGGTCTCATACCAGGCTCTAGGAGCTTGATGTAGACCATATAAAGCTTTTTCTACCTTATACACTTTGTTAAGAAAATGTGGATCTTCAAAACCAAGAGGTTGGCACACATATACCTCCTCTTTAATAGTACAATATAAGAAGGCACTCTTCACATCCATCTGGTACATAATGAACCCCATAAAAGATGCATAGGCAAAAAATAACCTGTGTGCCTCTAACCTAGACAACAGGAGCAAAAACCATATCATAACATGCATACTTCTTGGTTGTAACCTTAAGCAACCAGCTTGCCTGTTTCCAATTGACAATCATCTCTTATTCTTCTTGTATTCTAAAGACCCATTTGGTTCCAATTGCCCTCTTGCCATTAGGTAAATCCACTAGAGTCCAAACCTTTTGAAGTTTAAATTATAGAAGCTCCTCTTGCATTGCCTTTACCCAGCTTGGATCTAACAAAGCTTGAATCACCTTCTGGGTTCTTTTGGAGAGAAAACAGGCAAATAAGCAGTTATGATAATCTTTGTGATTTTTTTCTCCTTGGCTTTTTTTTCATTGTTTTTTTTTAAAATGTCACCTACCATAGCATGTCATCAAAAAAAAAGAAAATCTTGACATTTCACCTTGATTGAATAGCTTAAATTTAAGTCTCCAATGATCTGGTCTTTAGGATGATCCTTGTCAATTCTAGTTGTGGGAATAAGACTGACATTCATGGTTGTTTCCAAATTGTTGAGGTCAGCTTATGCACCCACATCTTCATCATCATAAGCATTACCAAAAATTCCAGTATCATCAATTGAAAACACATTTGGAACATGTGGAAGAGCAAATGCATTTTTAAAAGGAGAAAATCGTTCAAATAGATGATCCTCAAATGCATTAGAAGCTTCAGCAGCATTAACTGGTGATGATGGATCATCATTAGTAAAAGATGGTCCAACAGCACTAACAGATGTACCAACAGTATTAAAACTATTAGTACTGTTAGTCTGCTTTTCCTGTTGAATTAGCCTTTTAAACTCACTTCTTGTGTCTTGTTCATCCTCCTCACCTTTATCAGAAGCTCCACTTTCATTCACTTCTGTAGGCTTCATACCAACATCTTCTTCACCGCCCTTAGGACCTTGAGAGATTAATGGATCAGTTATGCAGAAATGTACCAGGATGTACTCTTGTTTACGTTCTGTCTTCTTTTTAACTTGACCTACAACAATATTATCTCTAGTTCCTGCAATACCATTAGTTTGATTTCCTGCAACAACTGGCACATAGTTCATAGATATTGTCAAAGAATCAACATCAAAAAGCCAATCTGGCCCATTTCCTGTCACATTAGGTTGCATTTTCATGAAATCTAATGTTTAAGGTCTCTTCAACTATCCTGGTCCTCTTGTTAAATACTCTTATAGCCTTGCTAACCACATAGTACCCAACAAAAAATCCCTCATCAACTTTTCCATCAAACTTACCTAGATGATCCCTGGTATTTAAGATGGTAACATGACACCCAAAAGGTTTCATGAATCTATCAATGGGGTTCTTCTACGAATAAGTTCATAAGGTGTCTTGGTATGAGGCTTAATGACTAAGACCCTGTTTAGTACATAGCAAGCAGTATTAACTGCTTCAACCCAAAAGGTGGTTGACAACTTAGAGTTAGCTAACATAGTTCTTGCAGCCTCTATCAGTGTTCTATTCCTCCTCTTAGCAACACCATTCTGCTGAGGAGTCCTAGCAACACTGAATTCCCTCTTAATATCATTCATTTCATAAAACTAATTCATTACACTATTTTTGAACTCAGTTCCATTGTCACTTCTGATAACTTTTACTTTGTAGTCTAGTTGATTTTCTATTTCAGTTATGAAGGTCTTTAATATCCCACTAGTTTCATTCTTAGTGGCCAAAAAGAATACCTAAGAAAATCTACTAAAGTCATCAGTGACAACCAGGCAATAAGACTTTTTTATTAAACTCTTAACATTAGTAGGACCAAATAGGCCCATATAAAGCATATGTAAGGTAGCTGATAGAGGTTCATAATTTTGGCCTACAGGAGGCTTTGTGGTTTGCGTTCCTTCTAACAAAGCATTACAAGAATGGACCATTTTCAATTATCGTTTAGAAGGCAAACCTCAACAAGTTTTCCCTCACAAGTTTTTCATGTTTTTTAAAGTTTATGTGACCAAGCCTCCTATGCAGAAATTGGAATCATCAATTGTGGCCCTTTAGCAAAGATTGAAGTAAACCATTAAGTGGGAACAACACTCGTTTAGGTCAAACACGTAAATGTTATCCATTTCATGAACTCTCAGCAAGACTTGACTTCATCAAGTAGCGTAAAGTAGAAGATAAGACAAGACATTCAGTGCCAGTAAAAAGAACATTATTCTTTTTGTCACAAATTTGTGACACACTAAACAAGTTCTACTTAAGCTCCTTACAAAATTACACATTATCAAAATCCAATGTGCCTGTTTTGATTTTACCTTTTCCAAAAATTCTACCTTATACATCTCCAAGGAAACAAACCACCATCACAATCTTCCTAATTTGAGTAGAGTAGCATTTGTTTCCATCATGTTCCGAGAGCAACCATTGTCAATAACCTTTTTTCCTGTACACCTTCTGCTGTGGTTTGCCCTACACATAAATAAAGATAATAGACTCTTTTAGGGATCCAAGCCATTATAGACTTGGATCTGCCTCGTGCATCAATGTAAGAATATTTCTTGAAAGTATTTGATTCACTACTATTTTTGGCTTTCCAAACCCATCATGCTGAGGCCTTAACAACATTAACCCTTTTTCCTTATTTTTACTTACTACTGCTCTATCCCTAGCAGTAGTATCTTTTACCCTGACAGTATTAACCTTTTTATTGAAAATACTAGATCTTTTGTTTGCTGAATACTTGTTAAATGGCCTTGTGACTTATGAATATCCCTTTTTGTAAGCATTTAATATTGATCTAGGATGATTCACAGTTGGTTTTGAGCCAGCAGTATTAACTGGTCTGACAGCAGTATTAACACTTGCACCAGCAGTATTAATTTTTAGCTAGACCTGGTTAATACTGCTTGTGGAACAAATTTTCTATTAGGGTGAGGGTGAGTCATTTTATTAGCAAAGTTTTTATGATTCACCCTACTTGAGTGTTCCACACTGGTCTTATAACCTTTTTATAACACACATAATGAAGATGCTCAAAACTACCACAAATAAAACAAGCTTTATTAATCATTTTAAAGTCACTTCCTAGTCTTTGGGACATAAGATTGTTCCAGTTTCTTTGGTTCCCTCTAGGATATGTTTGTTTTGTTTAGGTGTTTCAACCTACTTCTACTTTTCCCTAGCAACATTAACAAATTTTATCTTTTCATGCTAGGTCTAACAGTTTTATCCTGTAACTTAGGTATAAATTCTTACTCACTATCATCATAAAATACCAATCCTCAATGACTGGAGTCAAAGCTGTTCTCCTAACAATTCTAGTTCTACTACATCACTATTATTTTTTACATCGCAGACTTATGATTTGAACTCAACATACCTTAACATTACTAGGTGTAACAATAGTAATAACATCTATATTCTCACTTTCAACTATTTCATCCATAAACATTAGATCAGGTTTAGAGGGAATGAAGTTCCCTGTATAAGGTGGGGGAACTGCATGATATCCCTTATCAGATTTGGACTTATTATTCTCCTGATATTCTAATATTACAAAGAATTCACAAAACTTTCTACTGCAGGAGAAGTTGCATTATATCCTAGTCCTGTTTTAAACTTGTCACATACTTGACTTTCCAACAAATTATTCAAAGATTTAGATGAATTTTGAAACTTCTCTAATGTTAGTTTTAACTCATCTCTCTCTTTTTTGCTTTTTCCATTTTTTTTCAACTAAAGCATTATCTCTTAGTTTAACTTCAAGGTTTATAAAACATTAATAGCTTCTCTTCAAACACAACCTCATTTTTCTTATAGTGAGCTAGTCTAGCTTCTACTGATTCTAAACCTGCTTTATAAGATACTAAATTAAATTGAGACTTTTTGTAATCTGAAGACAAACTATCATATTATTCTTTGAGAGTAGCATAAGCTTTTACACATGATTTAGAACAAGAATCTACCTCAGAATCTGAACTGGAAGAACTTCCTAAAGATGTATATGCCATTAATGCATAGTTTGTAGGATGCTCTTCTTCAGCTTGGTAGCTCCAATCATACCCTCCAATTCCATCTTGAGCAACCAAGGCATTTTCAGTGGGAGTTTCCACTGTCACAGTTCTTCTACTATTCTCTCTTCCTCTGTTTTCCTAATTTCTAGGAGCTCTACATTCTCTTGCAAAGTGACCATTTTTATGACAATTATAGCACTCCACTTTAGACCTGTTAAATCTAACTTTTTGACCATTTACATCCAACTTCTTGCCTGTCCTCTTGATGAATTCTCCCTAGCTCAAAATTGTCACATGGCCATTTCCCATGTAATCCATTCTCCTAGGTCATTAGGACCAATTTGTTCTAGATCCTTCATACAAGTTGAGGAGAGTTGAGGCTGACTAGCTAGGAAAGCACAGATCACAGCATCACTAAGGTTATCTCTAGATGTAGGATTACTTTGAGTATGAGCAGCACTAACTCCATAAGTAGTGTTATTTACTTCATTTGTGTTGCTGTTGCTGTTGCTGTTAGTGCTATTGGAGGACACAAAAGCCATATTTTATGAATTTTGGCTTGTGTTTGTTGATCCTATAAGTTCAGGTTCATATATCTTTAAGATGTTGTACAAGTCATCCAAACTAATGGTTTCTATTTCCTCTTTGTTCCTCTGGATCAAAGCATGAGTCTTCCATTCAGATGGAAGACTTCTCAACAGTTTTAAGTTCATGTCCTCTTGTGTAATAACTTCGCATTGAATCTCCAACTGACTAATAAGTTTTTGCAACCTATCAAAAGTTTGATCCATTATTTTTGAACTTGATCCTGTAAAGTTCTCATATTGTTGCTTGAGTAAAGTTCTCTGAACTTTCTTGGATTCCTTGTTTCCTCCATACCTCTTCTCAATGGCTTCCAAGAGCAATTTTGCTTCTTTATATGAATGGAACTTCAGTTGATCCTTTTTTAGGAGTGCCATCAACAGAGTTCCTCTAGCTTTCATCTTATTCCTCTTGTCCTGCTTTTCTTCTGTAGAAGTAGCGTTTATATCAAAACCCCGATTACGTATAAGATTTCCATATAAAACAAATGTACAAGCTTTCAAGGCATGTGTACAAGTGTATAATGCATGAAATTCGAATACCTTTTCCCTCCAAAACTCTAGTACAACTCTTTTAAGCTTATGGTATAACCAGATATAGCACAACATTCAAACTAGCCCATTTTCCCTCCATTTTTAAGGCATTTCGTACAACCTTTCTAACACAACTTACAAGCTTCTTAAGCATCACATTTGAACCATAGTTTCTGTTGATCCCAATGAACAGATCTTAAACTCCTTAGCTTGATGTAAGGTTTAGTTGTATTGGATAAATCCAAGACAACTATGGTAGAAGCTAAGATTGAGAATATCACAAACTATGCGGAATCTAGTTTGTAATACTAAGAAGAACAATGTAATAGTAAAACAATCAAAGACAAACAGTTTATCAAACTTTCAGCCTCAGTATATTAAATATGAATACTCAAAAGTATTAGGGTTACAAAAACCTTAAAGCTATGACAATGACTCGTTTTGGTACATTGAATTCTATACCCTATGACCTCCTTTTTATACACCAAGGAGTCCTACAAGGCTTACAATACTTTCCTAAGTTATCATGATCTTTTAAACAAATAACTTATACATATCTTTTACAAAAATAACTCAATACTTATCTTCGTAAATATTCTTGTTCTCCAATCCTTTCTCTTGTCTTTATCCATCTGACAGTAGAAACTTTTCCAAGCAGTTGTAATCTTTCAGCAGTTTAAACCAGCAGCATTACCTTTTGAACTAGCAGCACTAACTGAGCACAAGCAGTAGTAAATACTTAGAATATTTTTTTCATTCTTCATCAGCAGTACTAAGTTACACTAGCAGTACTAACTTTATGCTAGCAGTTGTAACCTTACTCTAGCAGTAATGACTACTTAGCATAATTTTCATTAGTATCACCAACAGTACAAAGTATACCTGAGTAGTATTAACTCTAAGAATCATCATGAAGTCTTTAAATCCCAACAAAAGTAACCAGCAGAATCTCAACACAAGCATCATCATCATCACCATCACTTTCATCATCAGAGCCACCTACAAACAAACTGTGGCGAGTAGTACTATCGGATGATTGAGCCAAGGCAGACCTAGTACGCTTAGCAACATGGCCTGAAGTGGCACCAGAAGTATAGGCCTTTCACTTCTAAGAAGATTCGTCCTTAACAAGAATATTAGAACTAGGGGTACCAGCGGCAAGATCCTTTGGAGTAGGATCCGAAATAATAGCATCAGCGGTAGCAGGAGGAGTGCAGTAAAAAGGAAGCCTTTGAAGGGTTGACCTATGATGTGTCGTAGTGTGGTGTTTATTTATTAAAGTTCAAGTTTTAAATTTATGTTTTTCCGACTTAACCAAAAACAACACTTTAACGGGCAATGTACCCGGTCGGTGGTAGATTCGTAGAAAGTAGGGTGTCGAACACATGAAGCGAGGTTAAATCTCTAAATTTATTAAAATTTTGGTTATCTAATCTAGGTTAATTCTAATCTAAGTCAAACCTATGCTAATCCTATGTTAGTTCTAATTCTAATTCTAACAAGTAAAAGGGGGTTTCAACCTGAGAGACTGGCACGGGTTTTTTTTCAAACGAATATCCAGTACCATCAAGAAATGGGACAGCCACCACAACATATTCCATTAGAGGATTTAAAGCTGACACTTCAACAAGAGCACGAGCATACGTATTACGTCCCCATGACTTTTGACACATAGAGCTAGTATAAGCATCTAGCATAATTAGTTTACCCAATTGAGATGTAATTAAACTTAAGCCAACTTCTGAGAATGCCACAATAGGGACATGGTACAACTTAACCCAAACCGGAGCTGAAATAATCATATCCTTTTCCAAACGAGTATTAGGCATCCATATATTAAGGAAAAGAGGTACCAGCCTTATCAACCAATGCCCCTCCTCAAGGACACGATCCATACCTTCCTTCGTAGCAAATTGGAATATAAAGAAACCATGCGTAAGCATCACACGTTCCAGACCAAACTTTTGCCATGCATTTTTAACATAATTTTCCACAACTGGAAAAGCAAGTCTTTTCCCAATAAAATACCCATAAAGCGTATTCTCACGGATTTAGCAGGACAATATTTATGATCCTATGATTCTAGACGTATAAATTACTATATGGAGAGCTATCCCGACATCTAGATTACTTGGTCCGTATCACTAGATCCAGTTGAATAATAGGTCGTATACAAAAGCACGCAAACAAGTATAAACTGATAAACATAAACAAGCATACAATGATAAATTAAGCAATCAAGATATAAACAAAACTAAACATTTAGATCTTCATAATAATGGCTAATACCCAAAGGTACTTAGCACTTTCAAACATCATAATCTAATACAAGAGTCATGGCTTAGCATGGTTAAACTAACCGAGTTAACGAATGATACCAAAAACTAAACGATTATAAAAGTATAAGAAATTACACGTTATCTCCTATTGATTGGAATGCGTTGAAAATCGACTTTTGTGGTTTAGGTATCGAGAATATGATTTAGCACACTTAAAACTCGTTTTTGAGTTTTCTATTTATAGGGTCTGGAGTCGGTTCGATACGGGTATAAATGTCTTAGATACGGCGTATTGGGTGTTTCTTGGAGTAGGGGACCACGTTTGATATCTTCAGATTTGCTCTTACTATATCTCTAATATGGCGTATTGGTCTTCTCTGGATATGGCATGTTTCCTTCATGGTCTTTGGTGAGTGCAGGCACGGATACGCTGTATCTTCCTTGATGGATACGGTGTATTGGTGTTAGAATCATTAATCTTTAAAATATCTTCGTTTAAGCTCCAGAATGCGCGCCTTTTGCTAATATTTACCAAGTACTCTGTAATTACTTCAATTCTCAAATACAAACAATTAAGTAACAATTCTATGCAATAATTATACAAAATGGGTTAATTACATGGGATAAATGATGCTATAAAATAGAAGTTATTTGATGTCATCAAATTTCACACAACTTGAAATCCTACTTGTCCTCAAGTAGCCTTTATAAGTTTATAAAAATTTATCTCTAAGGATATTTTCCGTTAAAGCACTTTTTTGATCTATTACAAGTACACAATCAAACACCTCATGAAATAGGAAGATGAAAACACTCAAATCACTCATCTAATCTATGTGGTAAAGATGTAACTTTAATTAGCTCAATTGGCTCGGTCTGTGATGAGTATTATAGTTCATAAAGTTTGGCAAGGATACTCATCTTCTCCGCTATAGCTAAGGTGTAAATGATTTTTAAAGCGTAATATGGGTTTTTATGATAATGGATTAGGGTATTACTCTAACTAATCTTTATTGATTACCAAAAATTCTAGGAGGGCGAAAAAAGACAACACATACACACCGTAACGATGGATTGACAACATGTGACTGCTCACTCCACCTCGAATAAGCTATAGAGTAGACTTGTGAGTAATATAGGGTATGGACTTATAGCTTTCAACCAATAGTAATAAACCAACATGGCAGCTGAGACATGAATACATGGTCGTAACGACAGAATAGACATGCACGCTCGATCACATCCTTATTCGCGTAAAACCCATCGTTACGACCATGTATTCATGTCTCAGCTGCCATGTTGGTTTATTACCAATCCAATGCACCTAAAACCGTTTACCAACAAACAACAACCACAAGCTATCTCTTAGAATAATTATCAACCACAACAGACAGAGTTTCCTGCTTTAGACTCTGGTCTTGCTGTCCCTGTTTTCAACAAAGGTGATGACCCAATTGACGCAATCAACAAGATGATGTCGTTCTTATCTACAATGGTCACATCTCGTTTCCCTTCCATGAACAATCAGCTGAGAAATTCTTCAAACCCTCAACAACAGGCAACGATTCAGGATGGAAGAGTTACTGTTTAGCAGGTGCAAGGAAGACAAAACTCGTTTGGAGCTGGTTCGTCTGGAACAAAGTCTACAGGTCAAAGGGTGGTCAAGTGATTTAACTGTCAAAGAGAAGGCCACATGGCAAAGCAGTGCCCAAAACCAAAAAGGAAGAGAGATGCTACGTGGTTTCAGGAAAAAGTTTTGTTAGTAGAAGCACAAGCAAATGGTCAAATTCTACATGAGGAAGAGCTAGAATTTTTGGCAGATCCAGGTATTGCAGAAGGTCAAGCCACACAGACAGTCATTACCCACAATGTCGCTTATCAAGCCAATGATTTGGATGCATATGACTCTAATTGTGATGAACTCAACACAGCCAAAATTGCTCTCATCGCGAATTTATCTCATTATGGTTCAGATGCTCTTGATGAGGTAAACAATCATGATAATGTGGATAACAACTTGATGAATCAAGTTGTGCAGGCGATGCCGTCTTTTGAACAGTCGAGTGTTGTGAATAATTCAGAGACTGAAATAACCAGTGATAGCAATATCATTCCTTATTCTCAGTATGT
>BQNB010021598.1:0-2500 GCA_026074375.1 Tanacetum coccineum
GATCTGTATCAACATGTATCGTATTATTCCAATTATTTTTATTTATAATTTTTTTATTACCACCCGCGAAACCTGCGGGTCTATAGTGTGTGTGTATATATATATATATATATATATATATATTATAAAAAATGAAAATAATTTACTTTATTTTGAATATTATCCTATTAGCCTTAACTATATATATAAATGTCTTTTTGCAAAATGCTTAACGTATGTATAAATCCCCTATCTTTCGGAAAACAACTAGTAAGTCTAATATACAAATTAAATAAAAATTTAATAAAAAAATCTTGTAAACTTATCCGAAAAGAACCAAATTTACCGCTCCAAGAAGTAATAATCCTCGATCCCGATGATCAACCTATGGGGGAAAGTGCTAAGACTGTAGCACCGACTCCTAATTCTGCGATTATTCAACTCGATGTTGATGACAACTTTGTTATCAATAGTACTCACTTAAATATGATTCGGGAAAATAAGTTCAATGGTCATCTGCGGGCCGATCCGCATGACCATATCCGTGAATTTCTCGCAATCTACAACATGTTCAGATACGGTGAAACGCAGAATGAAGCTATTAAGCTTTTGATATTTCCTTTTTCCTTGTCCGATGAAGCTAAAACCTGGTTTAACGAACTTAATGAAGAGTCTATAACATCGTGGGAACAAATGAGAAAAGCTTTTATAAACAAATTCTTTCCACCTTCGTTGTTTAACCGTTTTTTACTCGAAATCAGAAATTTCTCTCAACTCGTATGTGAAAATCTAACCGACGCTTGGTTACGACTGAAGAGCATGCTTCGAAAATGCCATGGGCACGGTCTGACCAAAGGAGCTATTATTCAAATATTCTATCACGGTCTAGACGAACCCACTCAAAGAATCCTGGACATAACGGCTGGAGGAATCTTCCTCTACAAAAGTCCAAATCAAGCTTTTCAATTTCTCGAGGATAAAGTTCTTTTCGAACATTATTGGCCCATTAAATCTAAAAACGAACATCATCGAAAATCTGTTGCTTTTGCCGATGGAAGTGATAGTAATACTGATAATTCTCGATTTATGGAAAAATTGAAGGTTGTGGATTCTCAAATTATAAGCTTAAATGAAGAATTGCAAGATATGCGTGAGAAATATAATGAGCTTAGAAAGGGAAACGCTTCTAAAAACGATGACACGCCGATGTGTGAACGTCATGAAGCAAATTTCATCCGATCTGAAGATCATCAAAATCGAATTTCTCATGATTCATATTTTCACCAATCCCATCACGATCGTAATAATTTCGAGAAATCGCTCACAGAGTTAAACAATGATGTGAGAAATGACCTCGAAGATTTCAAAAGATGTATCCGTAGCATGAGAACCGTTCATTGGAAACTCTATGACAGAGACGATCATAAAACCACCGGTGTTTTACTTAACAAAAAGTTTGAAACAATCAACCAAGAACCTCAATCTAAAACAGATTTTGAAAAATCAATCACAAAATTCTTGGATGGTCAAAGAGTTACAAATATGTTTTTCAAAAACAATATTAACGATATGATTTTAAAGATGAAGCAAAATGAAAAGAATTTCCAAACTATCTTTAAAAACATGGAAAGAAAAATAGATGAGTGGGAGAAGTCTCAAAACATCTCTTCAGAACAAACCAATTGGACTGAACCACAACCTCCCCCTCAAGCTCACACTGAGCAAGTGAATGTCGTATTCACCGGGAGTGGAAAGACCGACGATTCTCCAAAAACTCAAAAAGATCCACCACCTCCTATCATCGTTGACAATAAAACTAAAAAAGATAAACCTATTAAGACAATAAAAAAGGCTATCATGTGGTAAAAACAAAAGAATATCCATTCCGTGAATATATTTCAAAAATAACATATCCTCAAGCTTTAAGAGTGGATCATTCCCACTTAAACCATATCATTAAGGAATTTTAAATCGAGTTAAGTATAGTAATAATAATAATAGTAGCAATAGTTAATAATAATAATAAACCTATAAAAAACTAAATATATATATATAACAAAAAACATTGCAGTTTTTAAGTATGTCACGCATTCGGCCGGTGCATCGCGTATCTCGATTTCTGCATCCAAAAAGAAATTTACTGAACTTTGTGGGTGTGTTCGCTGGAAACCCTCACGAGACTATAACTCGTCCACTCAGGACACCGAGGGGTTTAAAGGCTTGTTGCATGCGCTAAATGCAACCGTGGTGCCTACGAAAGTGCGCTTTAGTATTTTATAGTTTTCG
The DNA here is from genome assembly GCA_026074375.1 of Tanacetum coccineum. NCBI lineage: Eukaryota > Viridiplantae > Streptophyta > Magnoliopsida > Asterales > Asteraceae > Tanacetum > Tanacetum coccineum. Next base: position 2,266 of record BQNB010021598.1, read on the forward strand.
TAGTTGTGTTTATTTTGCAGATTAAATAAAATAAGTGGAGCTTGGATTGGTGGTTGACATTTTACACTTGGAGACTTATATAATTGGAGTATTTTATTACATGTGATAGAATACACATGCTTGCCGCTTCGTTTCGCGCCATATCCTTCATAATTCAGCCAAGCACTTATGAGCCCCGAGAAGTTTCAATTTCACTCAAGGATAGCTCCAACGTAACTATAACTCTCTATGCCCC
>BQNB010021598.1:7500-64047 GCA_026074375.1 Tanacetum coccineum
TTACTTGTAATGTATCTTGTAAATTATCTCATCTACCTTATCAACATTTGGCACTAGAGCGGTGGGTTGGTGGAGTAGGATCGTGTAGATCTCCTTTGAGGAATACGTAAACGAATCACAGTTGATCGTTTTGAAGCACTTGACACTTCTGCATCCATGTTAGGGTTAGGTGACCTAGGGGCACTAGGTGTCCTATGCGTTCCTTGGGTTGACTTAGCCGGTGATTTATTTTTGATAGCTTCAGACCTTTGTTGAGCAAGAAATTTCCTTTGTGCAACAATGGTATCATGAAGAAATTTTGCTTTTTGTTCAATGGTAAACTTCTCTCTTTCTTCCTTTTGAAGCTCCTCAGAAGAATCTTGTCTGCATTTATTCTTGCCTGTATGAAATCATACTCATTAGTGAGAGCAACCTTAGTAGCTTCTTCTTCAGCTAACCTTTTCTTTTCCTCTTCAGCTTCCTATTCTTCTTGAACTTTTCTGGCCACCTCTTCATCCTTAGCAAGCATTTTAAACTTCTTTTTAGCTTCAGTGATATCATCTGATTCAGTATCGGATTCACCTCATCTTAAATCATCTTTTTGCCATTTATTCTTTGGTATCAAATCTTGGAAGAGGCTTCATGTTAAACAGTTCTAGTGATGTTGGCCTTGGTCTTCAGTATCTTCAGCATTCTTAAATTTCCTACTACTTTTCCTTTTCCTTCTGATTTTCTGGAATCGATTATGATGAGAACTTGTGCAATGGTCTCATCATCACCAAATATTGTTGGAGTAGGTGTTGAAGTTGTTGTTGGAGCTGTTTGAGTAGCACTTTTCCCTTCATTTTGATCAGTAGTACCTTTCATTCTCTGATGGTACCTTCATTTGGCTTGGACAGTTACTAAAGGCGCTTCAGTACTACTTCCTTATTACACTTTCCTTTTCTTATAACACCACTGAGCTTGTCCTCCCTCTCTTGATAATCCTCAAGTCTCCATGTAGTTCTAAATGTATCATCCACATCCACAAAATCATCAAGATTTTCAAAATTTAGATCTTTATGCACAGATGGTTCACCCTTGGAAGATTTGACAGATTTCCTCCCTTGTTTGGATACATACCCCTTTTATACCCCCTTTTTCTTCAGAGAAGTCTTCCTTGCCAATCTTGTCTTCAGTGCAACACTCTTCATCCAAGCTTTATGATGTGTGATAACAGGTTTGGCTTTCTCCTTCAAAAGCTTGTCTTGTTGCATCATCCAGAGCTTTAGCAATCACTTCTTGAGCAATCATGTTCTCAAGATCATCATGCAAGACTTGTTCATCTTCTGGAATCTGATGTTGTCCTTCCTTATCAGTAACATCTTCTGAATCTTGTACATCATTGTCTTTAGGAGAACTTTCAGAAGGTTTTTCCTGTGCAGCTAGAGCAACATCTTCTACTGGAATCCTTGTCCTATGAGGTTGTAGTGGAAGCAGTATGTATTCTTGAGTAGGTCCTTTATCTTTTCCTGATGAACCTGCAACATAAGAATCTTGTGTACTTGCATCCACATTAACCTGATTTTCTACACTAACAGGAATATAATTATTGGTGAGAAAATCAAGATCAAACATCCAATTAGGACCAGTTCCTGTCACATTTGGTTAATCCTCAAGAAAATTGATGTGCAGATTCTCTTCTACCCTTTTGGTTCTTTTGTTGTATACTCTAAAGGCTTTACTAGAGGTAGAGTATCCAAGCAAATAACGCTTCATCAGATTTCCCTATTCAAATTTGCCAAGGAATCTAAGGTGTTTAAAATGGTTCATAAGGGGCACCCAAAAGGTCTCATAAAACTAATATCTAGGTGAAGTTACCTTTAAATAGTCTTAAGGTGTCTTATTTTGAGTTTTGTCTCTAATTCCCTATTCTGTACATAGCAAGGCACGTATTACTGCCTTGCCCAATTGGGGATAGGTAAAGTGAATCTGCTAACATTGTTCTAGCTGCCTCAATTAGGGTCCTATTTTTCCTTTCTGCTGTGGAGTTCTAGCCATACTAAACTCCCTTTTTATTCCTTTCTTAGCATAGAATTCATTCATAGCATGGTTCTTAAACTCTGTCCCATTATCATATCTAATGATTTTAACATTATTATTCAATTGGTTTTCTAAGCCAATGATAAGATTACAAAGGATTTTAGATGTTTCATCCTTGGTAGCTAAGAAAAATACCTAACTAAATCTACTAAAATCATCAGTCACAACCAAGTAGTACCTTTTCTTGTTAATACTTTCTACAGATACAGGTCCAAATAAGTCCTTTATGATGTAATTTCTAGGGGCTTTTCTGATGATTTTCTAACTTTAGGCCTTACAGCGCCTTGTGTTGCTTACCCTTTCTTGCAGCACACAAGTGTGGTCATTCACAAAAACTTTTAAAGGTAAACCTCTAACTAGGTGACGTTTAACAAGTTTGTTTATATTTTTGAAATTCACATGACCTAATCTCCTGTGCCATAATTTAGACTCATTTGCTGTTGCATTTGCATATAAATAAGTTATACCTCTAGAGGGAACAATGTTCTTTATGTCCAAGCTGTATACATATCCTTTCTAGAAGCTCTAAGTACATACTAGATTTCATCAAGAAGCTTTAAGCTAGGAGACAAGATAAGGCATTTTTAATACTCAGTAAAAGGAACTATTTTCTTGTCAAAAACATTTGTGAGACAGAGAAAAGGTTAAACTTAAGTTCATCTACAAAATAAACATCATCAAAGTCTAAATTAGGAGTTGGATTTTACACTTTCCAGTTAGTTACCTCCTTTGGGATCACTTCTAAAAGCCACAAAGCCTCCATTGAAATCTTCATAGTCTGAAAGATAAGCTTTGTTGCCAGTCATATGGCTAAAGCAACCACTATCCACCACTGCATGATCCTGTAACAAGATCTCTGGATTGCCCTGCACAAAAAGTAAGAGAATTAGTATCTCTTAGGGACCCAAGCCATTTCAGACCTGGAAATCCCTTTTGGATCAACATACTAACTTTTCTTGAGCATTGATTGACCATTGTTTCTTTGGACACATGATCCAAGTAATTTCCCTTAGGCCTCCAAACCCACCTTGACTTTTTAAGGTCAATATCCATCTTACCCTTACCAGTATTAACTACTGCTCTTGTCCCAGCAGTGGTCATATTTCGAACCCCAAAAGTTTTAACATCTTGTTTTAAGTCTTTGGGTCTATAAGCTGGTTTTGTGTAGTGAGACTTCTTAATAGGTAAATATGAGCCTCTTGGTCTTACATTGTCCATCTTTGGGTAAATTGTCTATTAGCACCATTGTTTGTGCTATTTTTGGAGCAACTGGTCTTACTAGTACTAAAAGGCATAGTAGTACTAACTGGCCTAGGAGTACTTAACTGGCTTAGAGTACTAACTAGCTGCAGTACTAAACTTTGTGAACTGCTCTTTCCTTGTATTTGCTTAACAAGAGTAATTAAATTGTTCTTTGTTAGTACTCTGTTGGACAATTGTATTCTTTAAATGAGGGTATTTCATTTATTTTGGAAAATTTTGGTGAGTTTACCCTTTTAGAATTATCCATCTGGTTTTGTTCACCCTTGGACCAGTAGTGACCAAATTTTTCAACTTGGCTCTTTGACTTTTTTGTCATGATACTTTACAATCTTTAATCAAATGATCAGTTACTTTTACAGACAAAGCAAGTTTTTATTTTACTTAAAACCAATCTCCTTGTTTCTGGAGTAGTTTGATCTATTTTTCATCTCTAGTTCTAACTGTTTGAATCTCATTAGTCTTAACAGGACTAACTGTTTGCACTTCAGACACATCTATCCTCATCATCTAAGTCTCCAATCATCATGATAACTTTATTTATTAACTGGTTCAATAGACTTGTCCTTCGTTTTTAAGTATTTGCTTTTCCATTTGTTCTTACCTACAGTACTGACTTGTTTTAGTATTAAGATCATTGTTTTTTCACTCATTTATTTCTTCCTATTGGGCATATTTATCTAAACACTGCAAAGTATATGTCAGCTCTTTGGGTTATGGAAGTTCACTGTTATAGAAAGGGGAAAACTGATACCCATCATGCTTGGAAGTCTTTATTAGCTGGGGTGGACTTTCATCACTAGATCTGAATCAAAAACACTCAAATAATTCACTATCTGTTTTTAGAATTGTTACTCATTTCATTCAATTGTGTGACATATCCTACCAGTTTTATCTCTAGCACTCATTTGACTGTTGAGTAATTCATCTAGATTCTTGGATGATTCTTCCTATTTTTCTATCTTTAATTTTAACTCATCTATTTCCTTAACAACCTTTTCTAATTCTAGATTAAGGTTGTTAATTTTTATTTCTTTGCACTTAAGCTCATAGTTTTAAAACTCCATAATTTTTCACCCCAAGCCATTCTTTCTTTTCATGAAAAGTATTCCTGGATTCTAGTGACTCTAGGTCTTTAACTCATGAAACCTGAATTTCTAGTCTTGCTATGCTATGTTTTTTCTCTTTCACTATATAATTCTTTGAAGAGTTTTAAAGATTCAAGACATTGTTAGAAACATTTTGCAACGCATTGTCAAAAGAAAAAAAACTTGATGAGTCTTGAAGATGAGATTGCCATTAAAAGTCATAGTTGACTGGTTCTATTTCAAAATCATTACTCCAGTTATATCCTCCTAGACCATCTTGAGCCACCAGTGCCTATGATGAAGATTCATTTGTTGGTGCATTTATCCTGCCATTGTCACCATAAGATCTTTTCCCTTGATTTCTTCCAGATCTGCATTCCCTAGCAAAATTCCCTTTTCTATGACAATTGTAGCACTCGATTTTTGATTTATCAAGTGAAACAAGTCATTTTTCTTTGAAATCCATGTTTCTTCTTGTCTTCTGAATGAATTTCCTCACCCTGACAGTCAACATAGCAACCTGCCATCGTAGATCCAATTCTTCCAAGTCATCTTCATTAATCTGCTAAAAATCCTTATTTTCAAGTTGAGGACTGGTTGTTGGTTATGCAAAGAAAGAGCATGCTACATCATGAGCACATGGGGTATATGAAACATGATTAATTCCACCAGCAGTACTAACCCCAAAATCGCCACTGGTAGTACTATCTTCATTTAGTACTGCTTGTGTTCTCAGAGGAAAGGGAAATGCCAAAGTTCGAGAGGTAGAAGTGGAACTGAAGAAATTTTCATCTCATCTTCGTAAACCCTAAAGTTGGTGTTGAGTCATCAATATCAATCTCATCAATGTCTGGCGTTTTTTTCTCAAGATAAGAGCATTTTGATTCATGTAGGAGGAAGACTTCTTAAGAACTCTTGTTGATATCTTCTTTGATAATTGGAGCACCATGAAACATATATTTGACTTATGAGTTTTTGGTTCCTATTCATATAGGGCCTTGTCCAGGACTTTTCATTTGATGCAGTTGAAAAATTTTCAATTGATGTTTTAGAACTTTTTCTGCTCTTCTTGGATTCTTCATTACCTCCAAACCTTGATTTGATTGCTTCCCAGAGTGATTTAGCATCTGCAACATTGTGAAACTTGAGGAGGTATTCATCAGGTATTGCTAAAAGCAATATGCTCTCTTAACTCTTCCTAATTCCTTTTAGCATGCTATTGTTTGGTAGTCTTAGGAGCTAAGGAGGAGCAGATGTATCACTCCAGTTGTTGCAGGCTCTTCATTAGATCTCTATAGATAATAACATCCCATAGGTTATGGTCTGTATGACAGATATATTGTGGCATTCTCATGCTCCAAATATCATACTCTCACTTCCTGATGATAGGGATCTTCATAGCAGTGATTGTGGATGGAGGAATGTCTTGTTCTGCCATCTTATAATTGAGTTCTTCTTATTTAGAGTTTCCACACAAGCTCTGATACCACTTGTTGGATCGTTTTACTGAATAGATCTTAACCTTCAGCTTGCAAAGAGTTTGCTCCTTTAGATAATTCTAAAGCAACAATAATGAAACACTGAGTAAACACTATTGATTATGCGGAATCTAATCAATAATGCTAAGAAGAACAATATTGAATATCACAAAAGAACTTTTATATTAAACTTTGAATCTGCCTAGGTTGCAGATTACAAACTATGATTACTATTCGATCTCTATGATCTGTGTAGAACTATATCTACTAACTATGCCTAGGGTTCCTTTTATAGACTAAGGAAACCCTAATGGGCTTTACAAAACGCGTATAAAGATAATGCATATCCTTTCCTAAGATATCTCATGCATATCTTTAACTCTAACTAACTTCTGCGTAAGCAGACTTAACTATTACATAAGCAGTATTAACTATTTAACACTACCAGTACTAACTATGATAATCCTTCTACCAGTACTAACTATGTAACTAGCAGAAGTAACTATAATACACTAATAGAATTAAGTCTGTTATACAAAATTCATAACAATCTTCCCCTAAACTTGAACTTCACTTGTTAACTTCAAGTTTCTTCAGTTTTCTTCAGCTTGAGCTTTTGAGGATTGTATCCAAACACTTCTCTTTAATCATTAGCTTCTATTTAATGATGAGCTGTTTGTTGTTGATTTGAAGACAAATCATACTTTGGCTTTTAATCTTTAACAGCATCTCATCCTCTCTGCATCACAACTCCATAGCAACATCCAACTAAGTTGGGTTTGTAGTTTTTGGTGAGCTACCAGCCATCAACGGATTTGATATGTCTTTACCATGAGCCGTTTGCTATGGACTAGTCAATGCTTCATTGCAATAACAAGGTGCATTGATAACCTTATAGTTTTTAGCAAACTATCAGCTATCAACGGATTTGAGATCTCTTTACCAGTAGCCGTTTGCTCTGGAGTAGCCAACTCTTTGTTTTAAAAACATGGTGAGTTGATTACCATACAGTTTTTGGTAAACTGTCAACCATCAACGGATTTGAGAAGTCTTTACCACAAGCCGTTTGCTTGTGGACTAGCCAGTTCTTATGCCTGTTAAGCATGGTGAACTGATGACCATTTGTTGTGTGGTGATTAAACCAACACTTAAACAATCCTTCCCAATTCCATCATAGTCCATAGTTTCTAAAAAATATGCTCACTGCTACTGAGAGACTCATCACTTTCTTATCCCAGCTTGCTTCTCAATCATCTTCAGGAGTTGATAACAAACTTCATCCATTGTTCCATCTAGAAGCTTCATCTTGAGCATTACTTGGCAAGCATCTTTTGACAAAGGATATTTTCTATCTGCTAACATATATATAGTAGATGCATCCAATGTTAGGCAATGTACTGCACAAGTAGGATAGTACCTCCAATTAATTATCTTCTGTTGAAGTGGCAAACTCTAGATTGCATCATCACTAAGAGGTGGATCAAACATGGTCGTGAGATTACCCCAAAGTACTCTGTCATACATCTCTTCAGGTCTATTTGCCCCATACTTCTTTATCACCAATCTGTACAACTCTATAAGATCATCTCTTGAAAAGTCTTTAAGTATGGCTCTAAAACTCATATAAATTTTATCAGAACCATCTCTTCTTATGATCTGATAAGCAGCCTTTTGACTTGATTGAGAAATGATCTTCCAATCAACAATAGTAGGAGGTTTTGTAGCAGTTGGAATAACATCTACTCCAATCTCTGATTCTGATGAAGCATCTTTAACTTTATCTTTCACATATGCTTCTCTTTCCTTATTAAACTCGTCTTGTCAATATTTATTCCTTTTCTTGCCTTTTGCTTCCTTCTCATTCTTGTTTTCTTAACTGGCACTTCAGCTTCTTCTTCCTTTACAACTTTATCTTTTCCCTTTGTGATTGAAGCATCCTCAATGTCAATCTACATTGTAATTCTTGAAGTTTCTTTTTCTAAACTGTAATCCATTCTTTTCACTCTTGCTTCAGTTTCCATGGGCACAAAACTTTCAATACTCTTCATCTCTTTCAAATCAAGTCTCTCAACTCTTCAAAAGAAAAGCTTCATTAATTGAGACAATTTCCATGAAACTCTGATTCTTTATGAAGTGTAATCGTGTATTCTCTTGTTTCGCATGTGTCATTAGCTTACTTCTTTTTGCTTTAGCTTTTTGTTCAGCATAGAACTTCTTCTTCTCATTTATCATTTCCACCATTCTTTTTGCAAAATCATCATTGCTTATACTTTCTCCCTGAAGACTCTTGACTACCTCTGTATTAGCTTCTAGTTTTGCCCTAATGGTATCCCAAATCTCTTCAGTAAAAAATTGTGCACACTTTTAAAAACTTCAGCCTTTCTTTTAGTATGTTAATCGACAATTCTTGTTCTTCTTGAACTCTTTTGGCTACCTAATCTAAATGAATCTATTTTGTCAACTCTCATCTATTTGAGCTTGCAAACTAAAGCCTCTTCCAATCTAGCTTCTCCTTGTCTTTTATTGTTCATTAGTCCTTATAATAGCCGGATATCCTCTTCAACCATCTGAGCTTTTCCTTCTCTTTGACCCTTTTTAGGAGAATGAATTATACTAGAAGTACTAATTGATGTTCTACCAGTATCAACTTTAGAACTACCAGTATTAACATCTTCAATACCAGAATTAATCTCAACTCTGCCAGTATTAATCTCATCCTCAGCATCCAATTCAGTATTAATCTTTTTAGCCATAGACCTTGCTCTCCTCCTGTATCTCTTGCCCTTATCAGTCGACTTTGTTTTGCTAACACTTTGAGAAGCAACTTTTGACAAAGTTTTAGCTGCCTCTAAGATTGTAGGACTGATTTCTTCTTCTTCTTGAGCCTCCCCTGAAGCTTTTGTATGAGTAACAAAATCTGTTGACTTCTCTTTCATGGATTCTCTAACCAAAGATACTAGAGGATCATCATCAATATCCTGTATTATCCTCCCCTGATCCTCTGGTTCTTCACCCTCTGATGCAGACACAATTACTTTCTTAGATTTCCTCTTCAAAGCTTTTTCTAGAGATTTCACCTTCTTTACCAATTTGAGCACAACATTCCCTAAGGTCTGTTTGGTGTCCTTCAACTCTTTCTCCAAACTAGTAACCCTGGTCACCAAGCTAGGTACAAGTACCATCAATTCTTTGAGTTGTATACTGGCCTCAGCACTTCCTGATGTGTTACCTTCAGGGAGAGGTGCTTCATATGACCTAGGTGGTGAGGAATGAGGTGGTGAGTAAGGTGGTAATTGAAATGGTGAATGAGGTGGTGATTGATGTGGTGAATGAGGTGGTGATTGATGTGGTGATTGACGTGGTGAATGAGGTGGTGATTGAGGTGGTGAATAAGGTGGTTATTGAGATGGTGAATGAATGGTGATTGATTGTGGTGGGATGTATGGTAGTGGTACTACAGGTGGTGGGATGTGTTTCAGCTTGTGTTCTGATACTTCACCATTGGATCCATAGCTTCTATAAACACTAGTGTTTTTAGGTCATTGTACGACTTAATTAATTCACAATTATTTTTAGGGTTTTTACTCGTTGCACTAACGTAATCGTTTAAGGCTAAATCGCGTAAACTAAAAATGATCATTCAATGTAAACGGGCATTAAATGATTAAATGTTTACATCAATCAAGTGTTAAATGATTATTATGAGGATAATTATCAACTTTGTTCATCATATTTTTATTGGTTACGTAAAGTGCTTACGTTTCGCGATAAAATGCGTTTCGGCATTCCCGGAAGCCACTCAAAACCTAACAACAGCTTAAACGAATACCCCACGATTATACCCAATAAACAAATAATCAATATAACATCCCATATATTAGATACGTGGCCGAAAATTTAGGAGAGTAAGACAGTATTATGCTTGTTTGCAATACACTTGCCCTAAATACTTGATATTAATAGTGAATCATCCACTTACACATGAGTTAGTAAGTGACCATGGTTAGGTTAGATTAGATATTTTCATTATATAAGCTAGCAAGTAACACATAGATGTTCATTTCCAAGGTGTAAACAAAACACAATCTCTCCCTTTCTCTCTTATACACCCCACGGCTCCAACCCTAACAACACATCCATAGTTTGATTCTTTCACCATATTAGTGTTTTAACAAATCATAACTTAATGTATTCAAATAGTTGAATGATTGTTAAGCTTTGAAAGGGTTTTAAAAAGATATTGCAAGATTAGGGTTTTTGGTTGAAATTAGGGTTTTCACCTAATATTTTCAAGCCAAGGTTGTTAATCACAAGGGTGTGATTGTTATTCTCTTCTCTACTCATCCAAGCAAGGTTATATATAAGGATTTATCTTTTCATAACTAAGATTTTATGTGTTCATATGTTATATTTAGCTAAATCACCATCTAGGATACTTTTGAATATGTAAATGAATATTTAACTAATGATTAATGTTTTTATGAACATAATTACATCTCACATGAATGCTAATATGATGTTAAAAGGTATGTATAGAGTGTTTTTATAAACAAGTTTTTTAAGTATTAAACATGTTTATGAGCAAATTAGGGTTCTAAAGTTAAACTTATGAATTACAAGTAAAAATGTTAGTTAAACTTGTTATCTAGGAACACACTGAGTAAAAGTATGAACTAATGGATTTTATATATGTAAAACATAAGATAGAAATGTTGTGAAGTAGTTGTAATAAGGTGTTGAATCTTAATGGTACAAAAATCAAGCTTAAAACATGTCTAAATCACAAAACTTCAAACTTTCTGTATTGGTTCGATTTTAGAAGCAGCCATATTATGTTTTATAATATAGTACATCTCAAAAGGATTCCAAAATTATAAGAAACTCGAAAAACGGATTAATAACGAAGAAATACACAATTTTACGAGTTTACCGACGCTAAATACTTTTATAAAACAAATTTTATAAAAAGTAACTTATTCCATGGCAGAAAACTATACTTTGTAAAACATCAATAATATGAAAAAACTTTACAATAGAAACTGTTCGAAAGAATCGCTAAAAACGTAGCTGATAACGAATAAGATATGGCTAATAAGCGGGTTTTTACGTTAATTAAAAGTATAAAAATGATTTTAATAGCTGTTATGAACAGTAAAGCACATACATCAGAATCACAAAAACATAAAAATATAATTTTATGATCGACACTCTATACAAAGCGTGGGCCGTAAGAACGCGAGAAACGGCTTAAAACGACAAAAGTTATGTCATTTTTACTAAAGGCAAATTTAAAAACGTTTTTACTTTAATAATTACATTTCACTTAAACGATTAGATGGTGATAAGCTATTATAGAATATATTATAAATTATATATCGAAGTGCTATATTACTAGGAATTTCAAAAGAGGCTTCTTCGGATGGCGTATTGACGAGTTATTGGATTTACGATTTAAAGTGTCCTAACTCCTCGTACGTCATGTCATGACCTCTTAAATTATGATAGCCCGAACGATAGTACGATGATAACTATATAGGATTATATACAGTTTTTGTTAGACAACGATACTTTTTTTTTGAATACTGATTCGAGCCAATAATAACTAGGTTTGCATTCGGTGTTAGCGTGACGCTTTTTTACTTGGATATTTTGTTATCATTTTACTCATCACGAGGTGAGTTCATAGCCCAGTTATACAAATATTACATTACAAGTTTTTGAGGTGAGAAACATATGCATGTTTTCAAATGGACGGACAGTGTACATTTAAATCATGAATATGTGTTGCCTAAGTAGCGATAACCCACTATGCCCTTAATCATAACTGACAATTACCTAGAAAGTGAGCACTAAATGATATAGATAATCTATTTGGTATTGACCTCCCCGTTCGGTGTAGAACTAGCTACACTGGGAAACGAACGTATCTCATGTCGGATACTGGATGTTACGGGTTGCACATCATCACGTGCAATGTAGCAATATTTTATATATTTGTTATTCAATTATGTCGAGCTTCGTTGACTATGAGCTTAGGCAAACGTAATTGCAATTTTGTGAGTCTGCATCTGATCATATCACTGGGAAAGTCATTGCGGTCCTGCATACTACATTTTACATAAACCTATGAAATTCACAACTTTATGAAAACGTTTTTAAATGCCAATGTTTTCAAGGAGGTCATTAAGCATAGAGTGTGAAGGGATACCATTGGTGGTTATTTTTTAAGTCATCATTTAAAGATTTAGTCCGCATTACATTTTGTATATCTGTTTATGGGCTGAAATCTTTGTAGAAAAAAACAATAAACAATAAAGCTTCGGCTTATGTAACACATATTTATTAAATCGCAATGTGATCAGTTTTTAAATGACTTTTCGGTCGTTCTTAATATATCTTGTGTATATTGATCTGAGAAAAACACGCCCCGACCCATATTCCGCTGCGACCCAATTTGGGGGTGTTATAGCTTCACCTGCCAACATAGCAGGCAGCAATGGTACAATATCCCCTGCATAACCCCTTTTCATGTTTGCAAAAAGCTTTTTGGTCAAAGTTGGGGCTAAATACTTTCCTTTATGTTCAGTATTAATGTCCAAAATAATTTGTAAAAATCTTAGATACATTAAAAAAAAAAATTTTTATTTTTTTATATTGTATTACTCCTCGAAGTTATGAACCATTCCATCAAAAATCATTTTAGAAAAATTATAAACCCTATTACTAGATAGACAGATTAATGCAGTAGCAATATTACTACCAAATTGATCCCATCCACCAGACTTAAGGCTTAAGCAGTGTAAAATATGATGGATTATAAATTTCCATTGGGGTGTAAAATTCTTTTTCCAAAAAGTTAATTTACCCTCCAGTAACTACCCAATGTGTCATAATCCAGCATAGATTTCACATCTGATAAATATGTATTCATGTTTGCATCTGCCAATGGAAGTTTACTTCTGACAGATGCCTAGTAATAGTATAACTCTTAAGGAGTCTATAGATGCTACAATTGTTTTAGTCCCCCGATTAGCAAGTGTTTCTGGAACTGTGATAGTTTTTGCAAACTGATTTGACTAGGTTATCATAGATAGTAGGATTATGAGTTAAGGCATACCTGAGAGATGTACCTTTAAGAAAATCCACTACCTCAGTGAAACCAACACTTTCATTTGGTTTCTTCAGGAAAGCTACCATATTATGCTTGTCTGAGTACTTTAGATTGGCCATATGAACACGTTGTTGAACAAAAGTCGTAAGAATTCAAATTTCTAGTGCTGGGTTTGATACGAGTGAATTACTAAGTACTGGTAGAGAGAGAGAGAATTGAGTTTTTATCGATGAATAACAAGGTTTCTTATTGGACCGACTGTAAAAGAAGTTTCTTTAGAGCAAAGAAAGATATTTTATAGAATAAAGTGCAGTAATTATCCAAATAGAAAACCTATCTTAGAAGTATGCGCCGTAAAAATCTCTAACGTAAAAAAATAACAAAAGAAAATCAATTTTACTTTACCAGCACCAACGGTCACTACCATACTTAACTATATCCTACCAGTACTATATAGCCTACCCAATAATTAACTTATAGACTACCAGAATTAACTTATAGACTACCAGAATTAACTCTAGTACGTAGTACTTACAGACCATATATGAGTAGAATATTGCAGCACAACTTACCTATCCATCCTCTAATCCATGCTTTGTATCCAGAAATAGTTAGTCAACACCAAAACAGCTAACAATATATATCCTTGACTATAACTACTTATTTCCCTAACTACAGAATAAATACCCATATCAGAATTAATATAAACGTAGAAGTACTTACTACACTTTACAAACTTTACAATTTTAACCTCCCCTCAAATGTAGCTACAGATTTAACATTTTAATGCTCACTCACTAAGACGTTAAACTAGGACATCAAATCCTTTAGTAAGAAGGTCTGCAGTCATAATGATCAGTGTGAATCCCTTGATAACTCAATAGTCTCTTCTACATAACAATCTCTTATAAAATGGAATTGAAACTCAATATGATGTCCTTGAATGAGCAACATGATACTTATAACACTTGATAGTGCTCTATAATCAAATATGGATTTTGGTTTCATGAAATTTGAAACCATAATCCATCATTCTGATTCTTGTATCCATACTACTTGCCCCATAACAATTTGCAGCTGCCATACATATTCTTCCACAGTAGTAGATTTGCCATAATAGTCTGCTCTTGCATTGCAAGATATCAATCTTCTTCTAAGAAATTTGACATCCACCTTTTGTATGATTTTTTGTCAAGGCTGTCTTCCTCCATAATTCGACTACTGAGTAAGCTTAAGTTCAAAAAAAAAAAAAAAATTTTTTTGAATCCCTAAGGATAACCAAAACCTAATTTGGTTGATGTTTGAGTACCTAAAAATCCTTTTTTAACTGCATTTATTTGTGAAGCTTTTTAGAGTACTTGAAATCTATGCACAGGCAAAAACAGCAAACATGATGTCTGGCCTGATGCCAGTCAAATACATCAGAGAGCCAATCATATAACTTGTAGACATGTACATTTACATCTACACTATCTCATCCGTTGACCAGAGGCTTATAGACTCAATAGATTAATAACTGTTCTGATAGATTAAAAAATCCAAACTTCTTTAATGATGTCAGCTACATACTGTCCTGACTAATAAAGATTTCATCAGATTGGTTGCTCACTTGTATTCCCAAAAAAAATGAGTCCTCCTATGAAACTCACTGGAATCTTTTATGCATACATTCTTCAAACTCTGTACACATAGACTTTGTTTAGAACCAAAATAATGTCATCCACATATACTTGACATAACATAAAGTCACTCTTTTCTTTTTGATAAACCATGTTTTATGTCTATGTACCTCTTCTAAAACCATTTTCCATCAGAAAAGAAGAAAGTGTCTCATACCAAGCTCTAGGAGCTTGATGTAGACCATAAAGAGCTTTGATCACTTTATAGACTTTGTTTGGATGAGCAGGATCAACAAAGCCTAGAGGTTGATGAACATACAACTCTTCTCAATAGTGCCATAAGAGAAATGCACTTTTAACATCCATTTGGTAGACAGTAAATCCCATGTATGATGCAAAGGCTAAAAATAACCTAATTGCCTTAATTCTGGCAACAGGTGCAAAAACCTCATCATAATCTATACCTTCCTCCTGTCTAAACCCTTGTGCTACAAGCCGTGCTTTGTTTTTCACAACAATACTTCTCTCATCCCTCTTATTCCTGAAGACCCACTTTGTGCCAATTACCTTTTTCCCATATGGCAAATCAACAAGTACCCAAACCTTCTGTAGTTTGAACTGAAGCAATTCCTCTTGCATTGCTTCAACCCAGCTTTCATCTTGTAAGGCTTGTGATATAGTCTTGGGTTCTTCTTGAGAGAGAAAACATGCAAACAAACAGTTCTGATGATCCTTGTGATTTGTTCTGTTCTGTTTGTGAATGTAACTTACCAAGGCTTGTTGTGCTGAAGAAGCCTTTTGAATCTTCCCTCTTGTTTGAACTGCTGATGTAGGATCTCCTAGAATTTGTCCTTTTGGATGATCCTTATGAATTCTGAGTGTGGGAATAGGACTGACAGCAATGGTGTTATCCATGTTGTTGAAATCAGCCACTGCACCCACATCTTCATCATCATCATAAGCTCCATTGAATATTCCATCATTTGGGAGAGTATCAGAAGCATCTTCTAAGTCAGGCATATTTAGATCAATAGGTAAATCAGCATTAGGGAGAGTAGATGCATCAATAGGTATTTTTCCTCCAAGATAGACAAATGATGATTCACCAGCATTTGCACCTGTGGGAGTACTAGCAGCACTAACATATGGTGTGGTAGCAGTACTAACAGATGACCTAACAGTACTAAGTATGTTAGTACTGGTAGCCTGAGCTGCCTTCTTTTGAGATGCAATATTCCTCTTTTCTTCTTCAAAAGCTTGTCTTGTTGCATCATCCAGAGCTTTAGCAACCACTTCTTGAGCAATCATCTTCTCAAGTTCATCATGCAAGACTTGTTCATCTTCTGTCATCTGATGTTGTCCTTCCTTATCAGCAACATCTTCTGAATCTTGTACATCATTGTCTTTAGGAGAACTTTCAGAAGGTTTTTCATGTGCAGCTGGAGGAACATCTTCTACTGGAATCCTTGTCCTATGAGGTTGTAGTGGAAGCAGTATGTATTCCTGAGTAGGTCCTTTATCTTTTCCTGATGAACCTGCAACATAAGAATCTTGTGTACCTGCATCCACATTAACCTGATTTTCTACACTAACAGGAATATAATTCATTAAATTGGTGAGAAAATCAAGATTAAACATCCAATTAGGACCAGTTCCTGTCACATTTGGTTGATCTTCAAGAAAATTAATGTGCAAATTCTCTTCTACCCTTTTGGTCCTTTTGTTGTATACTCTAAAGGCTTTACTAGAGGTAGAGTATCCAAGCAAATAACCTTCATCAGATTTCCCATCAAATTTGCCTAAGGAATCTAAGGTGTTCAAAATAGTCAAGGGGCACCCAAAAGGTCTCATAAAACTAATACTAGGTGATTTACCTATTAATAGTTCATAAGGTGTCTTATTTTAGGTTTTGGTCACGATATTCTACCTATTCAGTACATAACAAGCAGTATTAACTGCCTCTATCTAAAATGGATTGGTAAAAGTGGGTCTGATAACAAAGTTTAGTGGCCTCCTTAGGGTCCTTCTTTTTCCTTTCTGCAAACACATTCTGTGTGGGAGTTCTAGCTACACTAAACTCCCTTTTGATTCCTTTCTTAGCACAGAATTCATTCATAGCTATGGTTATTAAATTCTTTATGTTTTTATGTACCATTTCACATCTAATGATTTAACATTATGTCACAATTGGTTTTCTAAGCCTATTATAAGATTACAAGGTTTTCAGATGTTTTCATCTTGGTAGCTAAGAAAAATACCAAACTAAATCTGCTATAAAATATCAATCACACCAAGCAATATACCTTTTCTTGTTAATGCTTTCAATCAGGAGACAGGTCCAAATAAGTCCATCAGGAAGTAATTATAGGGGCTTTTTGATGATTCTTTTAACTTGGCCTGACAGAGACTTGTGTTGCTTACTTCTTGCAGGGCAAACAAAGTGTGGTCTTTCACAAAAACTTTTGAGGTAAACCTCTAACTAGGTGGACTTTAACATGTTTAATTATATTTTTGAAATTCACATGACCTAATCTCCTGTGCCATAATTTAGACTCATATGCTATTGCATTTGCATATCAACAAAGTTCTACTCCAGAAGGAACAATGTTACTTTAAATCCAAGTTGTTTACTCATATTTTCTAGGAGTCTAAGTACAGCATTGACTTTCATCAATGAAGCTTAAAGCTAGGAGACAAGATAGGCATCTTTAGAATCAGTAACAAGGACCACAATTTTTTCTTGGTCACACATTGTGAGACAGAGAAAAGGTTAAACTTAAGTTCATCTACAAAATAAACATCATCAAAGTATAAATTAGCAGTTTTGATTTTACCTTTACCTGTTATTTTACCTCCTTTGGGATCACTTAATAAAGCACAAAGCCTCCATTGAAAATCATCTCGATATCTGAAAGATAAGCTTTGTTTCCAGTTCATAATAGCTAGAGCAACCACTATCCACCACTACATGATTCCTGTGTAAACAAGATTTCTGGATTTCTGCACAAAAAGTAAGCGAATTAGTATCTCTTAGGGATCCAAGACATTAGAGACTTGGAAATCCTTTTTGGTGTCAACTTTACTCAAACACTTCTTGAGCATGAATGCATCCACTTGTTCTTTAGAACATGATCATGTAATTTCCCTTAGGCTCCAAACCCAATCTTGACTTTTTAAGGTCAGTATTCAGCTTACCCTTACCAGTATTATACTATGTCTTGTCCCAAGCAGTTAGTATTATATTTTAAACCCCAAAAGTTTTTAACATCTTGTTATAAGTTTTAGGTCTAAAGCTGGTTTTGTATTTGTAAGACCTCTTGATTAGGTGAACATGAGCCTTTGGTTTACATTGTCCGTTCTTGGGTAATAGGTTGGTAGGCATAAAAGGGCCTAGCTAGAGAGTACTTAACTTTTGGACTTAGCAGTACAAACAGGCTTAGCCTAGTACTAACTCTTGCTAGCAGTACAACACAAGGGCCTAGCAGTACTAAACACTTGCTTAGCAGTACAAACACTTGGCTAGGCCAAACCTGTCTTGTTGCATCCTGATGGGACAAAGTCTTACTTCATTGGGTTAATTTTGTAAAGTTTTGATGATTATCCTTTTGTATTATTTCCCATATGGTTTGCTCTCCCTGTGACCAAGTATTAACCCACATTTTTTAGCTTAGGGCTCTTGACCCTTGTTGTCATGAAAATTACAGCCTTTGATCAAATGGTCATTACTTTTACAAACAAAACAAGCTTTTACTTTCCTAAAACCAATTCCTTGTTTCTTAGAATGTTGACCACTTTGAGTTTCAGGTCTAACTATTTGCACTTCACTTACTTCTTCCTCATCATCTGAGTTCCAATCCTCAATGATAACTCTATCTCTGTCAATCTTAGGATTAAACACAATGACTCACTGGTGACTTAGGCTTTTCTGCATTTGATTGACCTCAGTCTCACTGTTTTAGTATTTAGTCAGTTGTTTGTGACTCAATGATTTTATTCCTATTGGCATATTCATATAACCCTGCAATGTAATGTCGTCTTGGGGTTAAGACTTCCTTGTTATGGGAGGAGGAACAGCTTTATAACCTATTTTGAAACTTCTATCATTTTTTGATGTGTTTTCTTCATCCTTGATTCTAAATCAAGGATACTCTAACTATTCTCACTATCGTTTCATGATTGCTATTATTTTCAACTGTGTGCATATCCTAAACCAGTTTTAATTCTCTAGCCATCATTTGACTGATTACGTTATTTCTCTAGATTCTTGAATGATTCTTTTCATTTAGCAATCTTATCGTTTTTAAACTCAATCTCTTTCATAACAACTTCTCTAATTCCAGATTTAAGTTGTTAATTTTTATTCTCTCATGTGAATCCAGCTCATAGGCCTGTGGTTGAAAATAAGACCATATTTCTCACCCTAAGCCAAATTCAAATTTTTTCATTGTCCAAGAA
The DNA here is from genome assembly GCA_026074375.1 of Tanacetum coccineum. NCBI lineage: Eukaryota > Viridiplantae > Streptophyta > Magnoliopsida > Asterales > Asteraceae > Tanacetum > Tanacetum coccineum. The sequence goes on from BQNB010021598.1 coordinate 26,573, forward strand.
TCTTAGATTAGTGACTCTAAGGCTATCTCATAACCCCTAATTTCTAGTTTTGCTTTGTTATGTTTTTCTCTTTCAGTATCATAAGTTTCTTTGGATGAGGTTTTTTTTGTAATTGATTACAAGACATTGTTTAGTACATTTTTGTACCTCACTGTCAGAAGAACTTGATGAGCTTGAAGAGGAGATTTCCATCAAAGTATAGTTAACTGGTTCTATTTCAAAATCATTGCTCCAGTCATAACCTCCTAGACCATCTTGAGCCACCAGTGCCTGTGATGAAGATTCATTTGTTGGTGCATTGCTCCTGCCATTGTCACCATAAGATCTTCTCCCTTGATTCCTTCTAGATCTGCATTCTCTAGCAAAATGCCCTTTTCTGTGACAATTATAGCACTTAATCTTTAACTTATCAAGAGAAACAAGTCATTTTTCTTTGAAGTCCATATTCCTTACTGTCCTCTGAATGAACTTCTTTACTTTGACAGTCAACATAGCCACCTGCAATTGAAGATTCCAATCTACAAGTCATCTCATTCATCTGATAAAAATCTCATTCTAAGTTGTGGACTGGTTATTGGTTGTGCTAAGGGGGATGTAAGCTACATCATGAGCACATGGAGTGATGGAAACTTGAGTAATTCCACCTAGCAGGAGTACTACTACCCCAAAATCTCCACTGGCGGGTAACTTAAACTTCATTAGTATGCTAGTGTTCTCAGAGGAGAGTAAAAGCCAAAATTCTAGAAGCGAGGTTGGAACCTGATGACTTTTCAATTCCATCTTCATAAACCCTATGATTGTTTTGTAAAGGTCAAGCAATATCAATCTCGTCAATGTCTGTTATCTTTTCATGATGAGGGCAATCTGATTCCATGAAAAAGGAAGATTCTAAGATACTTTTGGTTGATACTTCCTTTTGATATATGGGAGCACCATCGAACCACCAATTGACTTTATTAGTGCTTTTTTGGCATATAGTCTATCATAAGCTTTGTACAAGCTTTTAGTGTATGCAGAAGTAAATTTCAAAATGATGTCTTTAGAACAGTTTTCTGGCATCTTCTTGATTCTACATTACCATTCAACTCGACTTTGATTGCCTCCCAGAGTTGATTTAGCAGATGCAACATTTGTGAAAACTTGAAGAGGGTATTCATACAGGTATTGCTAAAAGCAAGATGCTTTTAACTCTTTCCTGATTCCTTCTAGCAGCCAGTTGTTTGGCAGTCTTAGGAGCAGGAGGAGCAGAAGGACCAGATTGATCTCCTGTTGGTGCAGGTTCTTCTTCTAGATCTCCATTGACAATAACATCCCATAGGTTATGGTCTGTATGACAGATATATTGTCGCATTCTCATGCTCCAAATATCGTACTCTCCCTTCCTGATGATAGGGATCTTCATTGCAGTGATTGTGGGTGGAGGAATGTCTTGTTCTGCCATCTTACAATTGAGTTCTTCTTATTCAGAGTTTCCACACAAGCTCTGATACCACTTGTTGGATCGTTTTACTGAATAGATCTTAACCTTCAGCTTGCAAAGAGTTTGCTCCTTTAGATAATTCTAAAGCAACAATAATGAAACACTGAGTAAACACTATTGATTATGCGGAATCTAATCAATAATGCTAAGAAGAACAATATTAAATATCACAAAAGAACTTTTATATTAAACCTTGAATCTGCCTAGGTTACAGATTACAAACTATGATTACTATTCGATCTCTATGATCTGTGTAGAACTATTATCTACTAACTATGCCTAGGGTTCCTTTTATAGACTAAGGAAACCCTAATGGGCTTTACAAAACGCGTATAAAGATAATGCATATCCTTTCCTAAGATATCTCATGCATATCTTTAACTCTAACTAATTTCTGCGTAAGCAGACTTAACTATTACATAAGCAGTATTAACTATTTAACACTACCAGTACTAACTATGATAATCCTTCTACCAGTACTAACTATGTAACTAGTAGAACTAACTATAATACACTAACAGAATTAAGTCTGTTATACAAAATTCCTAACATTTCCAATAATGGTGGTGTAAAACCAATCACAAATAGGTAAAGGTTCAACAATTCCAACTGATTTCCATCACACACCCACTCTTATTCAACCATCTCTTCAACCTCAAAAGACACAAAAAAAACTAGGGAAGCTACTAAAAGAAAGTACACTCAGATACCTTGGTCTAGTGATCCTAGTAACAATGTTGCAGATAAGGCTGTTCATAAGGAGTTGGGTGACAGTTTGGTGAGGGCTGCCACTACTGTTTCTAGCTTAGAAGCAAAGCATGACAGTGGTAACATAACTAAGACCCGATCCAAGGCAATACCTAATGAATCTAGTTCCCAAAGAACTAATTCAGGTGGTGTTCCTTGGGCAATGAAAAACCATATGGGGATACTATTGCTCAAACTAGGTTTGAGAATGTATCTAAAACATACCAATGATTCATCTGCTGCAAGAGGTAACACACTTTAAGTTGTTGAGATTAGACTTTAACTTGAATGAATTGATGGCATATTGTACCACTTTACAAAACAGGGCTCTTGATTTGAGGAGACAAAAAGACCAACTGAAAATAATGAATTTGCTAGTTTGAAAGTTCAGGGGGATATGTAAATACTTATTGAATAATTTTTATTTTAGTTATAGTATTAAATTAATTTTTAACTGTTATATTTTTTATTTTAGGTTTAAAGGTAATTTTTCTTTGTGGTTAATTTATTTTTTAATAAGGTATTTTATTCGTAGTTTATAATTGTTATTTAAGTTTAATATTTTTGTTTTCTTAAAAGATAAGTTTTTTTATTTATTTAGTAAAGACTTGGTTTGGTAAAGATTTTAATTTTTGTTTTTTTGTTTTTTTTTTTGTATGTTTTTTATTTTTTTTTTAAGTGTTAATTATGGTATAATTTTAATAAATTTTATTTTTTTATTTTTTTTTTTATTTAATAATGTTAGTATTTTGTTTTTAATTAAATTTTTTTTTATTAAATTTTTTAAATTAATTTTTATATTATTTTTTTTTTTTTTTTGTTAAGTAATTTTATGTTTTAATTTTTAAGTTTTTTTTGTAATTTTTTTTAAAGATTTTTTTTATTTTTAAAAGTTTTTAATAGTTTAATTAATTTGGTTTTTGTTTATTTTACGTTTTGCGTAAGTATTTATTTATAATTATTTACATTTGTAAATTATAATATTTTTTTAATATAGTGTATTGTTTATATATTTTAATTTAATTTTATTAAAATTTTTAAAACGAAGCTTGAAAAAGAAAAGTAGTCAAGAAATTATAAGTGATGAGATATATACAAAGTTGGTTGTACTAGCAGGGTAGAATCCTCTGTTGTTGAAAGGAAAGTTTTGGGTGAGGAACAGCCAAAAGGGGAGGATTTATGGATATTGATGCAGATGAAGAAATTACCCTAGTTAGTGTTCAAAATGTAGATGAAGAAATGTTTGATGTGAATGTTTTGGATGGTGAGGACAAGGGTTTGCTTGCGGTCTAGAAGTTGTGTAATGAAAAAGAGTGGATGATGGTGAAATTACTTTGGTCAAGCACTTTTTTAGAAAGAATAGTACAAACCCAAGGTGGAAAAGGTTATTATACAATGTGGTCGGATGAATATCTACACAACAAATCTTAAAATCAACAATATCTTACAATAATCACAGGGACAAAGGTAAAGGATATTGATTTGACCTATGAAGTCTATAAAGAAGATAGATCTAATCAGGCTTGATGAAGAAGTTGCTTTAAAATTACAAGCTGAATTTGATGAAGAAGAAAGACTTGCAAGAGAGAAAGCTGAAACGTAGCAGAAGCCAATATTTCCTTGATGAACATGGGATGAATTATACATGAAAAGGATTGAATGTTGATCATCATCTTGGCTTAAAAATATTTAAAAGCACAAGAACAAGCAAGAGTTATCTATTGAAGAAAAATGCTACTTATTTTCAAAATCTTTAGGAAAAGAAGAAAGCATTTTGTAGCTAAAAGAGAGAAGAAGAAAGAAACAAACCACCAAACAAAAAGCTCAATAGAAGATTGTGTACTTACCTAAAGAACATGGAAGGATACAAGCTCAATAATTTGAAGTTGAAAGATTTTGATTCTATCCAAGAGATGTTTGACAGAGCATTCAAAAGGGTAAATACATCTGAAGACTTTAGAACAAAGTTGGTGGAAGGCAAAGAAAAGAGAGGAGGAACAGAGCTGATACAAGAGACTACAAAGAAGCAATGAAAGTAGAAAGTATGGGACAAAGAAAACAACAGAGTTAAATAGTGTTTGGAAATAATTCTAGATGAAGGAGAGCTAACAATTGATGCGCTATACCTTTGGCCTGGTATAGTCCTAAGTATCTGTTGACTGGAAGATTTATAAAGAAGGAAGAAAAAGCTATTATCAAACAAAGAGAGCGGATGGAAAGTCTCAAATGTACATGTTCTTTAGTAAAATGCTTAAAAGTTTTGACAGGGGAGATTTAGAAGATTTGTACAAGTTGGTAAAAGCTAAATATAAGTCAACAAAGCCAGTGGAAGACTTGGATTTGTTATTATGCGGTAATTTAAAAACAATGGCTTGAACCATCTTGTAAGAAGATGTAGTAATTGAGGCGATATCAAAACAAGGATACATAGTTTGGAATGGAAGCTGTATGACTCTATGGAGTAGAATCCTCGTGATGCAAATGTGCATATTTCTGTATGTTGGATAGAGAAGATTATCCCCTTTTTGCACCCCCAAAAACTTACACTTTCAATGATGTTGGAAAAGAAGCTTAAAAATAAATTGTTTTATGAAAGTGAAAAGGCTTATAGCTCTTAAAATTCATCATTAAATAGATTAAGAAGTAAAAGAAGTGTTTGGAGGAAGCATCCTCCTGGTGTTGATGAATCTTTAAATGAAGAAACTTGATGATTTTAAAAGAAGTAATATCAGTGTTAGGGGAGAGGATTAGTTAGATTAAAAGCCTTTTTGATGCTGTTTGAATTACTGTTGCTCATGTTTTTGTTAATGCTGCTCAGCTGGAGTTAGTGCTGCTCATGAACTTCAAAGAAAATATACTAAGTAGTTACCACTCATGGTACAAAAGTTAATGCTGCTAGTGAAAGTTATTACTGCTAGTACAAAGACTGCTTGAAGTTAATATTGCTCAAGAAAATATTCTAAGTAGTTAGTACTGCTAGTGTTAAGTTAGTACTGCTAGTGTAAGTTAGTATTGTTTCTTAGTACTGCTTACTTGATATGTATTAGTTATTTATAGAAAAGATTTTATATACTTAGGAAAGTATTGTAAGCCGACTAGGACTCTTTGGTGTATAAAAGGAAGTCCTAAGGCATAGAGTTTGATGTATCAAAATCAACTTTTATCAATCTTAGTCGTATAATTCATAGCTTCAAGGTCTTTGTAACCCTAATACTTTATGAGTATTCGTATTATTATCATTAATAATATTGGCGCTTGTTTGTTGAATTATATATTCATAGAATTACTGTTTCATTGATAATTCTTCTTAATATTAAAGATTAGATTCCGCATAATCTTTAATACATTCAAACAAAGCTTTTACTATAGTTGTGTTAGATTTATCTAATATAACTAATCCTTAAACAAGCTTAAGGAATTCGATCTATTGAAGTGGGATCAACACATTGTAACTCCAGTTTAAGTCCGAAGATATAAAACAATTTAAGTAAGTTTGTAGAGATACCTGTTACTCGATTTGCAAGTATCACAAACTCACTCTCATATTCGGCCACCGTACCTATTTGCAATAGCTTAGATAGTGCGTATTCCGCATTCTGATTGCTGCCACCTGATGTCATGAACAGTAGCTCGAAGGGGGAAAAAATTCTTGATGAACAGTGCTGATGAACAGTGCTCAACTATGAACTGTACCCTGTGATGAACAGTAACTTTTTTCCTTTTTTTAGAACCCTAATCGAAAACCTCTCAACGAAAGCTCTCAATGAAAGCACCAATTTCAGAAAATGTAATAACTCCTTTATTCTTCTTTTTTTACCTTGCTCATCCTCGTCTTCCTAAGATCTGATTTGATATTTTCAAGTACTACCTCTTCTACTATCAAATCAGACCCTTTATGATTTGGCAATGAACAACCAAAATCATCAATGTTGGTATCATCATCCGCCTCAGAAACTTATTGATCTTTAAAATTCTTGCCTTCTTCATCTTGAATGTTTTCGATCTCTTGATCATCAGCCTTTTTCACTTCTTGTTTATCCTTCACGTCAGGTTCTTCTTGATATTACAACAATAGCTTTCACGGCTTGATAATGTTTCGTCCTCAAAATGGCTCGATGATACGGGCTCACGAAGAAGGCTTCTCCTAAGTTAAGGATAAGAACTTGAAAAATTCTAAAAAGTTGTAGCGTCCGTGAAGTGTGCTTCCGCTCCCGGGCTGTGAAAAAGGCTTTTAAAGTTTTAGGTTCTGACCTAAAGAGTATAGTTGTAGAAGCCAGTTTAGAGCACTGTTTTGATAAAGTGGGAGGTCTTGAGTTTGACTCTCAATGAAAGTACCAATTGATACGACCCAGTTTGGGTGTGTATCAGGTAGGCCCACTTTTAGCGTGTGCTTGCTCCGTAATAATATAGAGAAGAAGAAGAGATAGATTTGCACCATATTAGCGTACTCTCCGTGTGCGAGCTCCGTAAGAAAGAAGAGAGAAGCTTAGAGATTTATTTGACAAACTTGATTGATTGAATAATGAAGAATGATTCGGTATATAAACTGAATAAAAGACATGGCTTGGATCATAAGCCAACTACAAGATAAACATTGACTTGACACTTTCCTAACATAAATTATTGACTTTCCTAATACGACACAAAGACATATCCTAAATAAACATAAACATAATGATAGATATACTAGCCCATGACATAAAGCCCGAGATGTATCACCCCTGGTATAATACTAGTTCCTTCACTTAAGCCTCCAGTTCCTGGTTGTCTTATGTTGGGTTTCTTACTTTCTTTGAGAACTTGCATTGTGTTAGCAGCAAGTTGTTCTTCAGGAGGTAAAGATGGAATACCCTTGAGCTTAAGCTTTGAAGCGGCTGGCTTTAACTTTGGAGCACTTGGAGTGTCTTGAATGACTACACTTATTGTACTTCTACTGCCAGTCTTTTTCTTAACAGGTTCAGGTACAGATTCAGTCACAATCCTTGCATGAGTAGCATGGACTTGCCTTGCTACTTCCTCTTCTTTAGCTTATGTTATGTTGATAGATTTACCTAACTCCAAAGCAATGTCTGGATCAGGAATAATGTTATCATCAGCAGAAATTGTAACTTTCTTCTTCACCCACTCTTTACCTAAGCCATCATTTTTTAGCATGGTTCAGGTTCCGACTCTTCAGATTACAATCAACAATTTCCGGAGAGACATCAATAGTCTTGGTGAGAACCAAATAAATATCGGTAACTTAGTGTTATTTAGTATTTTCTAGCTCCTAGGTACTATTTAATTATATGTAAACAGCACAATAAGAAAAAGCCAAAACCCACATCTCCCTTCCATTTTTGTTCAAACTAATTCGAGGCTTATAACTACCCCTACCCTTTTGTACAAGAAGTCCAACACCATACATAAGCTAGACAAATATGTTTTCTCTTACACTTTAGGGATTTATCTCTGTAATATTTACCTGTATGTTTTATTTTTTTCAATTAAACTTTCCTTTCCAGTCACTTTCTTTGACTCTTATATTTATAATATATCATCATTGTCGTAAATTATTGAACCTATCAATGTATAATCAAGAGCCTAAATGGTTAAGTGTTTTGATTCTTGTGTGTTTTAAAAAAATTACTATTATGATATTGTTCACCGGGTACTATTCATCGCAAAAAAACACTGAGTGTTTTTTTTAAATGGACCTTACTCCACATCAACAACGTACGACAGTACGGGAGAGGTGAACAACCCAAAACTCAGGTAATCAGAAAAAAAGAGAGATGATGAGTTCACAGCGGTGAGATCAATACAAAGAGCTTGCTGACTATTTAAGCTATAAACATCCCTCAGTCAAGGCTCCCAAGACACATTTTCAAACGCTGAATCAAACTAAGACGGCACAACAAATCTTGGAGAATGTAGAGCTACTTATGCAAGGTTCCGGTACTCACTGAACACCAACAGAAGGGAGATCTGTATTGATCATTTATGAAAGGTCTCTAAAGACTAATGGAAAAGATGATTACGACTACTTTGTCATTCACAAGTAAGTTGAATCAATGAATGAATGGATCACTAAAATACAAAAATCTAGATCATTAGGGAATTCCAAGTTTTCAACAACCTACCTTCGTATTGGATCAAGTATGGTACTATTTTGTGAAGAACAGTAGGAAATATCAAATGTGAGCTATGTCAATCTATACACTCACTTGATAGAGTTATGAACAACATGCCATTGATGACTCTTAGCATAGATGAACCAATATTCAGGGAAACATTGATTCATTGCTTTATAGCTCAAGGCAACAAAGACAATGTTCACATACCTCCTCACAACAGTACTCACCTTCTGTCCCTCCACAATCTCCTCATTCAACCAATGATGCTATGCTAGCAGCGATGAACCAGATTGTAAACTTACTTAGTGGGTTTCAGAAACAGTTTCCTCCTACCAACTAGCTCAGAACCTCTACTAATCCAATGACCCAAGCTACGATTCAAGCCAGTCAGATTACAACCGAGAGTGTTCAACGAAGAGCTCTAGGCAACAAAGGTAAACAGATTGCCACTGGATCTCAAGGAAAGTTGGTGACATGTTACAACTGCCGTGGTCAAGGACATATAGCAAGGGAATGCAAGGAGAAGAAACGGGAAAAGGACTCACAGTGGTTCAAAGATAAGGCATTGCTTATGGAAGCTAAAGAGAAAGGCGTTATTCTGGATGCAGAGGTTGAAGCTTTTTTGGCAGATGTGGAGTGTACAGCACCTTATGCTGAACCATTGGCCATCACTACCACTACGGCATTTGAAGTAAGCCATGAGGATGCTTATGATTCTGATGTAGACGAAGCACCTCATGCGGCTGCAGCATTCATGGCCAATCTGACTGGTACATCTACTGGAGAGGGCACCAGCAACGACACTGATTTTCACTCAGAGGTACACACTCATAATAATCACTTCTTTGAAAATATGAATCATCAAGTAACACAAGCGATGCACCAGGAAGAACAACTAGACTCCGATGTTGATTCGGATATCGATGATTATGATAACATCATTCCATATCATCAATACCAATCAAACACCGAAGTCAAAAATGTTCCAACTGAGGTATCTCCTGTGCTATCTGATCAAATTTCTATGATTACCATTCTTGATGATATGAGGTTAAAACTAGAGGGCTAATGATACTATTAAGAAAAAAGGCCTTACAATTGATTCCTTAAAAAGCTGAGCTTGAGAGATACAAACCCAAGGTTTTAAATTCTAGAACAAGTTAAGGTAAAAAAGGGATTTAGGAACAACTAGTTACTAAAAGTAACAAATCAAATACTGACTTGACGAGCAAATTGTGTCTTTATAAACAAACAAACTTTTCATAAAACAGTTGAGTCTAACATGTCTTTAAAAACTAAAAGTGAAAAGTTAAAAACTAATAATAAGGCTCGTGAGGATAGTTATCAAGAGGAATTAGTTTGGTTAAGACATGCTAACAAGGTTGTAACATAACTTTTGCAATCATATGGTAACCTATTCAACTAATTCCTATGCTATCTTAAAGGGACAACTTTTGCTTCTAAGGACTTACACAAAACTACTCTAGGTCGTAGTAACCAAAAGTATCTCAAAACAGCTCAGCTAAGTCGGCCTGCCCTGTATCGTAGTCACATAGTTGTAAATCCTTTGCATACCCCCTATAGGGTCCATGATAATGAAGACACTTTAGTTCATGTTGAAGTCAGTAGAACTAAGATGTTAGAAAATATGAAAGACCCAAAGTGTCCAATAATATCTTTGCCCATAAACTATGCTAAGTTAAACAACTTGTATGATACATTTGTGCCTCAAAAGGAGTTGACTAGAGAACAGGCTTATTGGTTACCAGCTAATGAAGTTGCTAGTAACCAGTCAAAACCTGCTAATTGTTTTGTTCATACTTGTCCAGTAGGATGTCAAGATAATTCTCATTTAAAACATAAAATCAGGTTTCCAAAGTTTGATGAGGTTATCAAAATTCAGAACAAAACCACATGTTTAACAGATGGGATTGGAGTTTCAACATACCAAAAGAGGTTTTGTTGAGCAAATAAGTCCTTTTTATGAAAAACTCAAAAACTCATGTTAAGGTATAGAAAATAATCCTTTTCAAAGAAGTGTCAGAATACATGAAAAATTTTGACGAACTGGACAAAGAGTGTGATCAATGTGTGATTGATAAAAAGTGTTTGGAAATAGGGAATAAAAATCTCTTGATCCAAAATGAGTGTTTACTTGATGAATATATTTCCAAAGATATTTGTTCTGTTGTGCTCACTCCTGATAATGTTGTGCCTATAAGTGTTGAACCTTGTTCCAATTGGAATAAGGAAACAACAGAAATCTAGAACTTGAAGCTATTTTTCAAAAGTAAAACTATAATTGTTGCAAAGAACGCAGACGTTTTCCCACATTGAAACGGAATATCTGAAATCTAGAACTTAAATTTCAAAATACAACGAATGTTTGAAAATCCACAGGTTTGTAACATTTAAAACTCAATGACTTAACATATTTTTTGATGAAATCAACAATTACGTTCTTTTCAAGTTGGAAAACAGCTTAAGGGAAAAGATAACAATTGGGAAGTTAAAGGCTCAGATCAATAACATGAAAGGTTGTTAGTACATGCCCTTTCTGAGCATCTGAAATTGAAAACATAGTTAAAGAAGAACTCACTTGCTGTTAGGATTATGAATGATAGTCTTAGAGATGAAAATGTGTCAATTAAAGAACGTTTTAAAGAATTGTATAATCTAAGGCAGGTAGGATAGGAATAGTACGTAGTAGTGTGAGTAGTGGAGCAACTATCCTTGGTGAAAAACCAAGCAATTGCTTCATGGCCTATATGCTATTGACACCAAGTACGTTCACTCAGAAAGAATCATAGGGAAACCTTTCTACTTTACCTAGGAAAGAAACAGTATCTGTAGTAGATATTTGACTAACGTGGCCTGTATATTTTCCTACAGCGAATAAAAATCTTGTCCCAGACGCTTAGCCAAATCCAAGTCTAAGAAGATAAGAAGATCCATGAGAATTTGCCAGCTAAGAAGTAATGAAAGTAGAGATGTTGCAAAGCCCCTTAGGAAATTTTAATAAAAATCGTGTTTGATTCTAGTTCGGGAATCGATAAAACGTTGCTGTTTTATTTCAAAGTCTGTTTCTGTTTGCAAAACATGTAATGAATGTTTGGTTTTGGTAATCATGATGAATGTGTTGTTAAATCTATGAATGCAAAAAATCCAAAGGTCATAAAATAATGCCAAATGTAAAGCAAGTTGGATAAGCAATGGACAAAGTATTTGCTAGTGATGGTTCTCGGTGGAAGCTCACTGGAAGAAAATTCACTTTAGGTGACACCTGCCTTCATAACAAGGCATCAATTAAACCTTGAAGTAGTGTCTATAGCAAATTCTAGAAGCGTTAGAACTAGTGAACCCACTAATAATGTCACTGTGACGCCTAGGTTCTCTGAGAAAACTCTCACTAGTTACAAACGTAAAGATAGAAACACAAAGGACACTTCCACTGGCAGTCCCTCTAATATAGAAACAATGGCAGCTTAATATCCTGTGATTGTTTATCCTTTGCCTGTCTAATTTGGGTCTAAAGAATGGCTTTGCAAATTAAAGTTATGATTGCACCCGTGTAAACTAATAGAAGGTGTACGCATTAGTGCATCTATCTATCTAAGAGAGAAAAAATTTATTTTAGTTACATAATTCTAACCACTAGACCCCAACTAAAATTGGGTATCCGATGTTTCAAATTATACAGCATCCTTGTTTTTCAAGTGCAGGTCATACAGATCGTCCTTTGGTATTTGGATTCAGGCTGCTCAAGGCATATGACCGGTGATCGTTCAAAGCTCATCAACTACGTGGAAAAATTTATTGGTACTGTTCGATTTGGAAATGATCAGTTTGCAGCTATTGTTGGTTATGGTGACTACAAGATCGGAGATACAATAATCACTCGGGTCTACTATGTTGAAGGACTCAGTCATAACTTATTTTCAGTAGGACAATTTTATGACGGAGATCTAGAAGTTGCATTCAGGAAAAACACTTGTTTCATTCGTAACAAAGACAAGGTTGATCTACTTAAAGGCTCTTGCACCAAAAATCTGTATTCTATCTCAATGAAAGATATGTTGGAAGCATCTCCAATTTGTTTACTTCTAAAAGCCCATCAATGAAGTCATGGTTTCTGGCATCGTCGTTTTGAAATCATCTGATTTGGGACTCTAAGGAAATTAGCTTGAAAAAGACCTTGTACGAGGGCTTACCTAAGTTGAAGTTTACTGAAAAAGGATACTATGTTCTTCATGTCAACTTGGGACAAGAGTAAGAAGTATTCATAACTTTAAACAGTCAATACCAATACTGAAAATCTTCAAACACTCCTTCACTATTGAGTTATGCAAGACCAATGAGAGTTGAAAGCATAAACGGGATAGGAGTAGTATTCTGGTTGTTGTTAATGAAATACACCGATTCGGTTGGGTCAGGATCTCTTAAGACAAAGGATAAAACTCCTGAAGTGATTAAGAAATTCATCATTTTAACGCAACGTGCCCTTAATGCAACTGTTGGATATCTGAGACCAGACAATGGAATGGAGTTTGTCAACAAAACACTCACTGAATTCTGCGAGAGTGTTGGAATTACTCATAATAAAAGGTACTGGACTCACACAGAACGACGTGTGTCGGGAAAGACAGAACCGAACTCTTATGGAAGCTGCTCGTATGATGCTTATCTTTGGCAAAATGTCCAATGTTTCTTACTTTGGGGAGTAGCTGTAGCTACTGCGTGCTATACACTTAACGGATCTCTCGTTCATACCCTACACGGGAAAACCTACTATGAACTGCTTAAAGGCAAGAAACCTGAAGTAAATTACTTTAGAGTATTTGGTATTATGTTATTCTACAAAAATGACTGTTGATCTTGGAAAGCTGATGAAAGCTAAAGCAGCTTAGGTATTTTGCGTTGGTTATGCACCTTCCAAGAAGGCGTTACCGTACTCTACAACAAGAAAGAACTCGTAAAATCCAGAGAGTGTTATGTCATGTTTGATGACTCAGGAAGGATTGACTTCTGTACAATCCAGTACAGGACTCGGACTAAACTAAATGGCTCCTGAAAACATCAAGCGGATCGATGTTAACCAGGTTCACAAGTCAGGACGAATAGGTTCTGGGACTTGGTACCAACTCCAACCAACACCATAGTGTTCCTCCTACATGAGAAAATAGTTATCCCGAATGTTCATACCTTTGTATGATGAAGATGAAGAATTTCCCTAAAAGTTCAACCACAGTGGGTGGTCTAGTCTTTGGATCTGATTGCCTTTTGTAAGCCAATAGCTAACTTGATAAACCAAATCAACTAAAATTGAGAGACAATGGTTATGAATACTATGTGCTAATGCGGAATCTTAACACAAGTACTAAGAAGAACACAATATAAAACTTTGCTATTTGCTAATAATTTCTATTAGAATTCTATTTCAATCTCCTGCTAAACATTGTGCATAGGGTTCATTTTATACACCAAGAAAAACCCTGTATGGGTTTTTAAAACGTGTACTTATTTTATTGTGAGAGGATATGCATATCATTTCCTAAGATATCTCTAAGATAACTATTATCTATTTGTTACATAAAAGACTTAACTAGAACAAGATCAGTTACTAATTTATAGTACTGCAGACTAGTAAACTTAGTACTGGCAGACTTAACAATTGTTACCATACTTAACTTTATAACTACCAGATCTTAAGTCTGTTTTACAATAATTCTAACATCCTCCTTAACTTGAACTTCACTTGTGTCTTCAAGTTTCTTTGAGTGTCTTCATTATAAGATTCTTGAGGATTTTGTGCGCTTATCTTTGGTATTATTCTTGTACTGCAACTTGATGATTTTTCTATATAACAGGTTTTGACTTCTATCAACAACCTCTTGAAATCATCCTAGGATTATTTGCAGGTATCTAATTCTTTTTTAGCAACACTTGAAATTAAGCAGCAACATTGACTATATGTACATTCAAATTCATAAAGTTTTAGTTATTACTCATCCTTCATGTGTTTGAACTCCTTTGCTCGTATGTGTGTGAGAGCGTAAATCCTGAAAATTTAATGGATTTGATGTCTCTTTACCAGTTAGCCATTAACTATGGAGTAGCCAATGTTTGGTTTATAAACCATGGTACATTGATAACCATTTCAACTCTTAGTACATGAAACATGGTGAGTTGAAATACCATATGATTTTTAGCAAATCATCAGCTATCAACGGATTTGATTAAGCCTTTACCAAGTAACCGTTTGCTCTTGGGCTTAGCTAACTTTGTGGAATCTGGATCACCCGGTGGGACTAGTAACCAGTTTCAAACTTTTGGGAAACATGAATATTGGTAAGTTGGTGGACATCTAGTTTTTGGTAAATGTTCAACCAATATAAATGGAATTTTCCACAGCCAATTTACCACAAAAGCATAATAACCTTGTGGGCTAGACAACTCTGTACAAACATAGATATGTGACGTGATAACCATATAATTTTTGGCAAATTGTCAGCCATAAACGGATTTGAGAAATCTTTACCAAGAGCCGTTTGCTTTGGACTAGCCAGTCCTTATGTCTGTTAGGCATGGTGGACTGATAACCATTTGTTGTGTTAGTGCATAGCACCTCCACCAAGTGTTATCTCTTCTCAACTCCATTTTACATAAACAGCTCTCTATCTATATACCACAGCTCTGAAAATTCTTTCAAACATTTTACAAATTCACATTGCTGCTGAGCTTTCTCTCAATTAACTTCAAGAGTTGATAACAGACCTCATCTTTTCTATCTCCTAAAAGCTTCTTTTCAAGCATAGCTTTGCACACTCTGGGTGGTAGAGGATACTTAACCTTAGTCAGCATATAGATGTGTGCAGCCTCCACAGTTAAATATTGAACACTTGCAGTATGAAAAGTATCTCAATTGAGTATTAGTTGTTGAGTGTGGCAATTTCAATAAGATCCTATTTCAGATGGTGGATCAAAACTAGTATTCAGATCCCATTGAACCTTTCAAATTCTTCTTCAGGCTGTTATTCCAATACTTCATCATCATCAGCCTATACAACTCCTTGAGATCATTTCTTCAGTTTAAATCATTCAATAAAGCATTGAAAGTTCACATATACCACATCTGTGTTATCTTCCTCATGTGATATGATAAGCAACCTCTCTTCTGTCTTGAATTAATCTGCCATTTAACTATCTTTGTAGGTGCTGGGTCCTTATGGAACTGAACTCATTGGAAACTAATTCTGAAGATGGTTCATCACTCCTTTCCTCCATGTAGGCTTCACACTATCCTCCTAAGGCCAGACCTTTGCAGATTTCAGGCTTCCTCTGCAATCCCTTTCTTGCCACACGTTTTCTTTTAGTATATCTTTAAAAAAGGCTTTTTAATCTCAAATCCTCTTCTTCTTCCTCTGACTCTTTAACCTTTCTTTAGGAACAGAAACATCTCCCTTGTGTCAGACTTTAGTTCTTGGAAGATTCTGTTTGATTTCTTCACAACGTTCTTTTCCTACGTCTCTTTTCTCTGATTTCTATAGGCATATACTTTCCATGCTTCTCATCAATACTCAAATTTTTACTTTAAGTTCTTAATCTGTAAGCTTCTTTATCTGAGCCAATTTCCATCCACCTTGATTCTTCAAATAAGTGGCCATATAATGTCTTTGCTGAGCCTGGGTCATTGGTTTATCTCTTTAAACTTTTGCCTTTTGCTCTGCAATAAGTTTTCTTCTCTGACTTATCAAACCCACCATTCTCTGAGCATATCAGCACTCTGATAATCTTATCTGCAAACTCTTTGACCAGATCATGCATTTGCTTCAATTTAGCCTGAATTGATGTCCCAATCTTCTTCTGTATAAAATTGAGCAGCCTCTTGCACTTGAGCCATTCTTTTCTTTTGAGCTTCAGACAACGTCAGCTACATTGAAGTCTGTGTGAATTTTCTCCACCCTAATGAGCTTCTTCTCATAAGAATCTCTTATAAAGTGGTGTCTGATCTCTATGTGCTTTGTCTTGGAGTGATACACAGGATTCTTCACAATGCAGATGGTGCTTTCATTATCAATGTGGATTTTGGTATTCATGAAATTGAAACCATAGTCCAACATTTGATTCTGAATCCACAATACTTGTCCACAGCAACTTGCAGCAGCTACATATTCAGCTTCTGTTGTAGAGGTAGCCACTATGGTTTGTTTCTTGCATTGCCATGAAATTAATCTGCTTCCAAGAAATTGACAACCACCAGTTGTGGATTTCCTGTCAAGGTTTGCCCCAGCATAGTCACTATCTGAGAAAGCTTCCAGGTCAAAAGATGATTCTCTAGGATACCATAAGCCCAAATTGGGTTTGCCCTTAAGGTACTTAAAGATTCTCTTCACAGCATTAAGGTGTGAAGTCTTGGGAGTAACCTGAAAACGAGAACAAGCACATACTGCAAACATTATATCAGGCCTAGAGGCAGTTAAATACATGAGAGAACCTATCATGGATCTGTATAAGTGTACATCCACTTCATCAGCTTCCTCATCTTTTGTCAATGCCATCTTGGTCTCCATTGGGGTTATTGCAGTTTTCACACTTGCAAGGTCAAACTTTTTCAGCATGTCTGCAACATACTTGTCTTGAGAAATAAAAATTCCATCTGTCTTTTGCTTGACTTGCAATCCAAGGAAGAATATGAGTTCACCCATAGAACTCATTTGAAATCTGCCTTTCATCAATGCCTCAATATCCTTCTTGTCCTTCTTAATAAACAAAGTCTTGTCAATAGTACCCCTTCTGTATCCATGCTTCTCTAGAAATGTTGATAGAGTAGCATACCAAGCTCTAGGAGCTTGATGTAGTCCATATAAAGCTTTGACAACCTTATAAACCTTCTTAGGATGATCAGGATCAACAAAACCAGGAGGTTGAGAAACATACACCTCTTCATCTATAGTGCCATATAAAAATGCACTTTTTACATCCATTTGGTATACTATGAACCCCATAAATGAGGCAAAGGCTAAAAATAACCTGATAGCTTCTATTCTTGCCACAGGAGCAAAAACCTCATCATAGTCAATACCCTCTTCCTGTTTGTGACCTTGGGCCACTAGTCTTGCCTTATTTCTGACAACTACTCCTCTTTCATCCCTTTTGTTTCTGTATACCCATTTTGTTCCAATCACCTTTGCTCTATGAGGTAGATCTACTAGAATCCATACCTGTTGCAGCCTAAACTATAACAACTCCTCTTGCATAGCTTCAACCCAACTGTCATCTTTTAGAGCTTTAGAAATCTTTTTAGGTTCCTCCTGAGATAAGAAGCAGGCAAACAAACAATGTTGTTGATCTTTGTGATTGTTCCTTTGCTGCTTTTGAACATAACTTACAAGTGCATGTGCTCCTGAATGTTGCTGCACTCTGCTTCTAGTTTGCACAGATGACTTAGGATCACCCAGAATTTGACTTTGTGGGTGAATGTTGTGTATCCTAAGAGTAGGAATGGGACTAACAGCTACCTCTGTTGGTAAGTTGTTGAAATCATGGACCATACCCTCGTCATCATAAGAAGCCTCATCAAAAATCCCTTGCTGAGGTTTGTTAAAGATTGTGAGCTCTGGCATATCCGAATCATCTTGATCAGCAGGTTGAGCATCATCTATTCCACTACCAGAATTAACTAAGTTAGTACTGGTAGCTTTGTTCTTAGGTACTTCCCGTAAATGCTTTTGAGCAAGGTCATCCAATTCTCTTCTAAAAGCTAGAATTTCAGGAGTATCTTCTGAAATGCCAGTAGAATAAGCCTCCTTCTCTTGTGTTTTAAGGTTTTGAAGCTCTGTCAAAAACTCATGTGCCTTTGAACTAGTAGAAGACTTCCTTGGTCCAACTTGCCTTACTGCTGTAGGCACAATAATAAGGTCCTCAGCCTCATCTTCTTCCTCAGAAGCATTTGCATTAGGAGTTTGCAATGTACCTGCACTGGTAGTCACTTCTGAAATACCTGCATTTGGGTTAGTCACTTCTGAAGTACCTGCATGTTGGTTAGTTTGATTCTCCAAAGACACAGGAATATAGTTCATAGAATCAGTAAGATAATCAATATCAAACATCCATTTATACCCTACTCATTTCACATTGGGGTTTTCTTCAAGAAATTTTACATTCAGATTTACTTCTACTTTTTTTGGTTACTAAATTATATACCCTAAAGGCTTTGCTATTTAGTGATAACCAACTAAGAAACCCTCATCACACTTTCCATCAAACTTGACAAGCACACTTAGAGTATCTAAAATGGTAACATGGCACCCAAAAGGTCTTATGTAGCTAATAATTGGTTTGTGGCCAAACAAAACTAACAAAAGCTCATAAGGAGTTTTGTTTTTAGGTTTAGTCACTCTTACCCAACAAGCAGTATTAACTGCTTCTGCCCAAAAAGTAGTTGGTAAGAGTGAGTCAGCTAGCATAGTCCTAGCTGCCTCAATTAGGGTCCTGTTTATTCTTTTAGCAACTCCATTTTGCTGTGGAGTTTGGGCATTGCTATACTTTTGTTTTATTCCCTTGTTCCCACAAAATTCAAGCATATTTCTATTCTTAAATTCAGTGCCATTATCTGATCTAATGATTTTAACCCTATGATTAAGCTGGTTTTCAATCTGTCTAATGAAGTTCTGAAGGATGCCACTAGTTTCATCCTTAGTAGCCAAAAAGAATACCCAACTAAATCTAGTATAGTCATCAGTAATTACAAGGTAATAACTTGCATGATTAATACTCTTTACAGAAGTTGGCCCAAAAAGATCTATATGCAAGGTGTGTAATGGCTCAATGAGCATTCTTTCTAATTTAGCCTTAAAGGAGGCCTTGTGTTGTTTACCTTTTTGGCAGGCAACACATGTATGGTCATTTTTGAAGACCTTGGAAGGTAGACCTCTTACAAGGTTTCCCTTCACAAGTTTGTTTAAGTTTTTAAAATTTATATGACCTAACCTCCTATGCCATAATTTAGATTCATCAGATGTGGCTTTTGCAATCAAACAAGCATAATCTTTTGTGAGAGAAGGTGTCTTCATATCAAAACTGTACATATTGTGTTGCCTAGGGACTTTTAGAAGTATCTGATTTTCATCAAGCATCTTAAAGTTAGGAGACACAACAAGACATTCAGTTTCAGTAAAAAGAACCTTGTGCTGCTTATCACATATTTGTGATATTGAGAAAAGATTAAAATGCCTAAGTTCTTTTACAAAAGACACACTATCAAAATCTAAATTACCAACTCTTATCCTACCTTTACTAGTAATGTAGCCTTTGCCACCTCCAAAGGTAACAGATCCCCCTTTGCATTCTTCAAAATCATCAGGTGATCTTTGTTACCAGTCATGTGCCCTGAGCATCCACTATCAAATTCGTTTAAAGTTACAATTCCAGGTACACTTCTGTATTTTAAAGCTTTTACAAAGGTTTAGAAGTTAGTTTTCTAGTTGACATTATAAAATATAAAATAATATTTATAATCTAGTATAATGTTTCCTTGACGTTTGCTAAATATTATCCCATTTGTAAAAGGAATAGTTTCCCGTTGTTTATCCGGTTATGATATATTACGAATTATAAATCTTGTAATTAAATTATATAACTTAACCCTTTTTTTTCAATTAATGCATGTTGAAATTTACTCACGTGTTCAATATATATGATTAGGCAAGATTAATTAATACATGACACATTTATTTAACCAATGACCACCATTTAATCCGGTTTAATATTTATGAAAACTTATGATGTATTTATTTTCCGATTTATATAAATCAAGACACACTCTAAAGTTGTTTCTGCTCACCCAAACACGCCCTTATACGAGTTGCTACCCCAAACGCACCCCTTGGTGCTTCTCTTAAACCAAACGCTCCTTGTTGGCGTTAAATGCCAAACCAAACACACCCCTTGGGTGTAACTCAGCAAACCAAACGCACCTCTTATGGTTATTATCCAAACCAACATACCCCTATATGGTTTTTATCAAAACCAAACGCACTCTACGGCGTTTCTGCCCAAACCAAACGCTCCCTACGCTGCTTAAACCTATATCCAAACGCCCCTGATGGCAGTTTATAACAACCCAAACGCACCTTATGTGCTTCAGTCCCAACCAAACTGCACCCTATTCGTGCTATACCAGATTCAAACGCACCTTATGGTGCTAATATCGAAACCAAACGGACCTAATCTATTTATAACATAAACCAAACACTCCCACTGTTGTTACTGAACCAAACGCGCCCTGGTTCGTGGTTTGACCCGAAATCCAAACGCACCCTTGGCGTTGAATCGAGCAAACAGACACGCCCTATGATGTGACTGACGAAACCAAACCCATCCTTTGTGGTTTTTATAAAATCAAACGTACCATGTTATGGCGTTTAAAACCCAACGCACCCTTGTTTGGTGACTCAGTCCAACCCATCGCACCCTTCTGTGGTGCAACGAGACCCAAACACACCCTTCTTGGTTTGATAACAAAAACTAAACGCACCCTCGGTGACTGTTTACACAGCCAAACGCACCATTGTGGGGTTTGTTTTAGAACCAACGCACCCTACTAGTGTATAACAAAACCACAAGCACCCACTGTTGTTACTGAGGAACCAAACGCGCCCGTGGTGGTGTGGTGATGGTGGTGGCTGTGGTAGTACAGCGGTGAGGAGATGGAAGCAGAGGTGACGACTGTGGTGGCGAGTGGTGGCGCGTGGTGGTGAGGATCGGGTAGATCCGGAGATGAGAAACGTTTTATGTTTCGGTCGGAAAACCCGCCGGAAAACTTTTCCGGCGGCGGCAGCATGGTGGCCGGCGGCGGCTGGGTGGTTTCCGGCGGCCGAAAGTCATGGGGAGGGAGAAGAGTGTATAATTGTGTGTGTGTATATGTGAGAGATGGAAATGAAAAAATGAAAATAAGTTTTATATTTATATAAAACTTTTAAACTAAATGTAATATGTTTAATAGTTGAGGGTTTATTGTGTAACTTTCTTTATATAGTTTTGATAAAAGTGGTTCGGGATTCGTTTGGACGACTTAACGGATGATTCGAGTCGCGAAACTCGCGCCACTGTTTTTCAAATCATTTTTCCGATAAAAATGAGTATTTATTTGATAATATTTCATAAATATTTTATAACATTAAATAAAATATCTGTTATTCGTGTTGTGAACCGGTTACGTCTCGTTCGCAATAGAATGGATTTAAGCTCGAGCATTTGCGTTATCACAACGCTTTTCATTAAAACGATGAATAATTTATTTAATATTTTTATTAAATAAATACTGATAATTAAATAACAAAACAAATTTAATTATTTTTGTGTGTCCGCGTTGTAGGTTGTTCGTTAAATGTTTGCGGTGCTGTTTTAGCCCTTTTCGGCTCGTTTCCAGGTTTCGGGCAAAACTAAAAAGTTGTTCGGAATTTCGTTTTACATCAAATTGCTTTAGGGTCCGAATCGTGAAAACATGATTTAGTGGTTCGTTTTTGACAAATCAACTATGAATTAATATATATCCTTTTTCGTTTTCGAATCAAATAAGTTAAAATAACTTTGTACTCACGGTGTGTAATAATAAATATAATTTATTATTTAAATACGTTCCGAAAATTTTACCGGTCATGCGGTAATTGCTTTTATTAGACAATAAAACGTCAAAAATCAAAAAGTCAAGTCAGACTCGAAAAGTCAAAGGTTAAAATAGTCTTTTAAAATTTCAAAATTTCTCGGATGTTACAGTACCTACCCCTTAAAGAAATCTCGTCCCGAGATTTAATTTGTGTTATCCGATTGAGTGACCAAGAAAAGATTTAAGATTTAATAGCCCAGTTCTAAACAAGACGCTGCTAACTTCATTCAGCAACGTTTGATGTTTCAACACTCCTCGGAATAACAAAAGTTTTGGCTAGGTTTGACTAGAATATTTAATCCATCAAAAGGGTATCTCAAAAAAATATCATTACAGATCTTATGACTGATATAACCGTGTAAAAAAAATCTTTTAATAGGGAAATCATCAAAAGAAAGTATAGTAACGTGAGTGTGTCGGTATAAAGTTCTAAATGTTCCACGACGGTGTCTCTTTTCTGCTATCTGAAATGTTCGATGATTTACGTCAACGTGGCTTATAGATGTAAGTACCCAACTTACTTGGCATTTCCAGGATGTATCGCGACCTAAGTCTTCGTACTAGTGGCCCGAATTGAAATAGTCCAACTATATGTTTCGTCGATAGGTGTTTATCTCGTTTAAGGAGGGTTGCATTACCTATTGGATAAGGTTGTACCAGTCGGGGACCGCTCCAGGACCCAATAACAGTAACCATAACAATAATAACTTAGAACAAACGGTGATGGGATACGGGAAGTGAGGACGTTTTGAGAAACAATATCCCCATAATAAATATGGTACTCAGTCATTAGAGCTACGATAACTATTTTTCTACGTAATTAATTATAGTCGTTTATGATATATAAGGTTTGGTGAAAATTTTCATTTATTAGGTAATTTTCAATCCGTGATTGAGTTTCTATTTGTTTTTAGAGTCTAAGAAGGTTTGAAAAATTTATGTTGTTGCTCCGAGAGCGTGATTATGTTATTTTTGTGTTTTATGGTTTTTCCTCGAGTTTTTGTAAAAACCGCGTTTAAAGGTTGTGTTTTACGTGATTTAACGTTTTATTAAATGTTTTAAAGTAAAATTAGTGGGACGGATTTAAAATATTTACGAACGTGGTGTGACCTGAGTCTTTGGCCGATTTTAAATAAAAGAAATAATGATTTTGTACTAGTTTTGAAGGACTAATGAGAAGGAAGGGTTAAAAGTGCCAAATTGTCAAAGTTATCTTCTATAAATAGAACCCACACTTCACTTATAACACTTTTAACAAAATAAAAACTCTCCCTCCCTTGTTCTTGCTCTCTTCGACCGGCCATAGCTCCACACACACAAATCCATTGATTTTCCAACATGCATTACAATCTATTTACATATTATTAATCCTTGTTTCAAGAGCTACAAATCCCACTAATAAAATCCTACATGCAATAAGTTTTGGATAAGTTAGATTTTTGGTGTGTTCTTAATGTTTTCGTGTATAAAGGGGTGTTCAAAATAGTTGGATTGTTGTTATTAGCAAGAGATTGTGTTGAAAAGGTATTGTTTGTTTGGTCTTGGTATCGTCCGATTCTAAGGAGCAAAGGGAAGCCCTAGTTGATTTTTCTTATAGCATTGTGCACATTCTAATTGTGTTCTTATGTGGTTAATTTGTGTATATTGCGTGTATTATGATTATTGCTAGATGATTCAAGTGCGGAAATTATTAAAAGTGTATTTGATTATTAAGCAAAGTTTGATAGTTTTGGTATAATTATATAGGCTAGTTAAACATGTTTTGATAGTTGGATTATGTCAAAAATGTCATTTTAATGGGTTTTGAGTTGACTAAGTTTGACCAAAAAGTTTGACTTACCCGTAGCGTGTCGAGAAATTTCTGAAATCTATTTTAGGCTTTTGAAAAATGATAAAGGATAATGTTCGTTTTGATATAAGGTGGGTCTTGTAACTCCTAAAAACGAAGATTTTACGACCGATTGAAGTTTGGTTATTTTCAAGGTAAAAAGTCAACTACGAAGTTTGACTTTTGAAAGTCAAACTTGCGTATACTTTTGAATATGGTTTATAATAAGCAAAGGGTTCGTAATGTTAGTTAAATTACGATGAAATATGAATTTCGGATTATATTATCTTTACTTTCGGCAACTTTCTAAAAATAGAAACTTTGTGGAAAAGTGTCGTAATAATTGTTAAGTGCGTCAAAGTGAAATATTTTGCGTCGCACTTGAAGATTGTAGTATATGATTGTATATACGTAATAGTTATATATAAGTATGTATGCAAGTATGCATTATATTGATTATCATACTTTTAGTCACGTACCGCTATATATACTATATAGGTCGCGGTTGAGACGTGAAGTTAATTGCGCTTGTTGATTGATTGATTTGGATTCTTTTGCTTAAGGTGAGTTCATAGCCTCGCTTTTAAATCTTTTTTTGATTTCTTTTAAACCCGCGAGGGGGATACATGTTTGTTTTATAAATCGAACACATATGATTTTATGGTATGCTGGACTCGATTATGAGATTGTTTCCGCATAAGTAGCTATTGTCGAAGTCCCTTATTCTTAAACTGTTAATTACCTTACGAGGTGAACGCTAATGCATTAAATTGATCTATTGGGTTTGACAATATAACAACCCAAGAATTTTCATCAAATGCAAAACCTATTTTACTATTATCACAATTGTACGGGGAATTTTTTTGCTTTATTACATTACTTGCATTGTCAATATCTCAGTATGTCATGTAACTTGCATAACTAAAGTAGACGAAACGAACTACGCTTTTGTATTTAGAAAGAGTCGTAAGGTATATGACAATATACCTTGTTTGTGGGGAAGAATTAACATATTACATGGATATGTATTGTTAACGTTCTGGTTTGGTATGAGCTTAATGCGCGAAAAGTAAAGATATTGCTCTATACATTGATTTGTCTGCTTTGTTTTCCGAGAATCTAAGTATGTGTTCAAAAGATTATTGCTTATTGATTTTTTAAAACTTATTAATTTCATCTCAACGTTTTGTTGATGGTTTTTTACATGTTTTATCCAGGTAACCAAGGATGAAGTGGGCACCGGATGGCATGGAGGTGTCGTGCGTGTGATGTATTTGTGAAAGGACTTCTTGTGTGTTCCCTGTCTTTCAATTAAACACTATCGTTGATGTCATTTCTAAACGTGTTCTTTTAAGTTGAGTTTGAACAATTGTTCTTTCAATGTGTTGATACATGGTTGTGCTTGAGCGATATCATGTTGGGACCTCTAAAACGCCACTTTTCTAGATTTGTGATAACGGAAACATGTTGTGAAACGTTTAAGTTGGTTGTTTTCTATTGTACTTGTGGATATGTTTTGCTAGAATTTAGTAACGCGAGCAAAATGCTATATTACGGATGCGCAAGCCAAAAGTCGTTTGGTTGGGGGGTTAGAGAAAGGGATGGGAAGGCAACGCCTAATACACTATGTTAGTCGATCTTTGAAGCGGCTAGGAAAAACAAACTATGCTCAATGAAGAAAATCGCTTGGCCCTAGGTCACAGCGATCCAGTGGTTAAGGCGGTATTGACCAAGCCTTCACCCGATTCAAGGTCATAAATGACAGCCCAAAGGCGGGCAAGTTTAGTACTGTACAAAGTACTCGGGTAGCGTCAGGGAAGGTTAGCAAGTGGGTTGTTGAGGTTAGGGCTTATGGCATAACATATGTACCAAGGGTTTAGCAGTTAAGGGTCAAGTATGGCAGACTCTCTATCAGACACTTCATCAAAGATAAAATGCTACACTAGAGGTGGCTTAGCACCCCAAGAATGGAGGACATCCAGAATCTTAGAGAGTGAGCAAGGGAAAAAAATCTTACTCGCTGGCCTCCGAAGACACGTCAGGCTTATACTTATGAAGCATCAACATTGATAGGGTCCTAAGCTGGCCTCATCTGATAGCTCGCAGACGATATGTGAATACTCTTACGCGCTTTGGTTTGAATTTCTCGTAACTTCAACCAACGATGCTGAGTTACGAAGCTCTACTGGTGGGTATGGAGTGAAGTCCACGGAGTATGTCACGTAAACGACATCCATGCTTTTTGTAGACTCTATGTTAGGTAGCTAGTCAGGTGGAGGATCATATGAAGCTATGGGTGATAGATAATGATAAAATTACGAGAGAAGAAAAGGTACTTGGAGAATGGCTGGTGCATTCAACAGTTGATAAACTCACATCCAAGAGCAGGAACAGGAATGGGCCTGATACGCTCTTAGCAAACTGGCAGCGGTTCAATTCGTTCACTTGTCTAAAGAAGTATTAGTGGAGGTGCTGAACGAACGCTCTGTCGAAGCGCAAGAGGTTAATATGGTGGTTGAAGAAGAAGGCCCGACTTGGATGACTCCGATCCGAAACTATCTAGAGAAAGGAATCCTGCCAGAAGACCTTGTTGACGCTAGAACTCTGATGGAAAAAATTGGGAATTATACAATGAAGGCTGGAGTCATGTATAGGAAGTCTTACTTGGTCCTATTGATGAGGTGTGTGGGTCCCTTGCAAGCCAACTGCGTTATTAGAGAAGTACATGGGCTCAAGCGGAATGCACGACGGGCCTAGACAAGTTGTGGCTAAAGCCATGAATCTGGGATACTACTTGCCCTCTATGCATAGAGATGCCAGAGAGCTGATCAGAGCATGTGATGACTGCCAGGCACATACATCTGTACCCAGACTCCCTAAGGCATACATGATCACGGTAACATCAGCATGGCCTTTTATGAAGTGGGGTATAGACATAGTGGGACCTCTCCTAGAAGTTCCAGGAAGGGTGAAGTATCTAATCGTAGAAACCGACTACTTTACCAAATGGATGGAGGCGAAGCCATTAGCTACCATTACTGGTAAGCAGGTGGTGAACTTCACTTAGGATAATATTGTCTGCGGATTTGGGATCCCAGCTACAATCATCACAAATAATGGAACTCAGTTTATGAATGATTCTTTCAAGAAGTGGGCAGAAAAGCTCAAGATCCAGTTAATATCTACTTTGATTTATCACCCTCATGGGAACGGAGTAGTGGAAAGGGCAAACAGAAGCCTCTTGAGAGGAATTAAGACCAGACTGGAGAAGGGAGGATCGGCTTGGGCCGAGGAGGTGCCGAATGTGTTGTGGGCACATTGAATAATAAAGAAGACCAGCAATGGTGAAACACCTTTCAGCTTAACCTATGATATCGAAGCCGTCATCCCTGCAGAGATTGGCAAGCCAACACACCGAACGTCTAATTTGAATGAAAAAACTAATGATTGGGAGCTTCGTCTAAACTTAAACCTGCTGGAGGAACAGAGAGAAATAGCAGCTATAAGGGAGACCAGGTACAAACAACAGGTCGAGAAGTATTACAACAAAAAGGTGCGACATGTGCAGTTCAAGGTGGGAGAGTTTGTACTTAGAAAAAATAAAGCATCAAGGGATGCTAACACAGGCAAGCTAGGACCCACTAGGGAAGGACCTTACAAAGTTATTCAAGCATTCTAAAGTAGAGATTATAAGCTAAGTAACATGGAAGGGGAAGAGATACCTAGGACTGGGCATGCTTGTAACCTCTGAAGGTGCTACATGTAAAGCACCATAGTACCTTTATTTCTACTATGTATCCCTACCAAAGAAGCAATTTCAAAGTATAGACTTGCTCCGGAGGTGACTTTAGATACTATTGATGTATTGTTTCTTCTAGCATGATATGAATGAAACAAAATTTTCTCATATTTTCTCTTAAGTTTATATGTTTAAAAAATTTATATCATAACGTGACTATACAACGACGGATGGCTTGCTACCTCCGTGCGAATAGGGTGACTCCTACTAATTCGTCCCCCATGGTGAAACTGATGCCATTGGTGGTTAGGCTAAGCAACCTCTGCTAATTGACTCTGTAGCAGAAGGGAGGGGAACAAACACTTATCCATTTCGCGCATAAGAAATTGATGCCATTGGTGGTTAGGCTGAGCAACCTCTGCTAATTGACTCTATAGCAGAAGGGAGGGGAATAAACATTTCTCCCTTTCGCGCATAACATGTACTTTTTAGTGAATAGCTACATCGGATGGAGAAAGCAACATGATAATATTAATTTGAATGTTGCGTCAAAATGTATACGAGCACAAACCATATTGGTAGGAAAGGGTGACACAAGCATATTGATTTAAGTTTAAACATTATCACAGGCATATGGGTATGTTAAAACTTCTGCAAAGTACAAATAATTTATAGTTTAACCCAAAAACTGCTAAGGTGGGTTTGCCTCAAGTCCTAGCACGTAGGCCACAGCCTATAAGCTATTTCGGTAGAGCTGGACCATACTGGTTCAATAGGCTAAACCCGAATGCTACGTCAGCTGATGCTGGCAAGGTGTGTATAAGTCTAAGCATTTATATGGCAAATGACAAAGTGTGTTACAACATATTACAAAATAAATAAACATACATTCAAGGGATGAATAACATGAAAAGAACAAGTAACGACCAAGATAGAAAGTTAATAAGGTTACAATCACATCCAAAAGACAAAGTTGCTTAGAAAGCACTTAAAGCCCGAAACACAAGGCTAGTTACATAAACAAAATAAAAATAACTGCAATCCAAGGCTGGCCTAAACAGCTGAAGGACCTCCCTTTTCAATGAGCTTCTTCTTTTTCTTTAAATGCTCTGGAGTTCTAGTATGACCAAAAGTCTCGGATGATGAAGTAGAGTGTCAAACATGGCTGTAAGCTCTCAAAGACGCCGTAGCAGAGGAGGTCTGGTGGGAAGGCGTCACCTTGTCAGGCTCAAGTCGAGCGATGTATTGCAAAGAGCTCTGAGAATTTTGAGAAACCTTGTCCAAGAAAAGGAAAGTAGTGTCAGGAAAAGCAGCAACGACTCTATCAAACTTCTCCTTGGCATCAGGAATGAAACCAACAAATCTTTGAGATAACTCCATGAACTCTTCATCGGTATGATCCATATGTAACCCACGCTCGACTCCAACACTAATTGCCATATTCAACACACCCGCAAATGCCTGGTTAAACTCACCACTCTTAAGGAACCTTCAAACAAGTAGAGTGAAATCTGACTGAAAGAAGGAGGCAACGCTACCCTAGATCTCCTCAGCTTACCGCTCACGATGCTCTAACTGTGACTTAGTCCCTACAAGCTCTTCCTCAATCTTTGCTTTTTCCATGACAAGAGTGTCCCTCTCATTCCTATACTTCCTATGTTTCTTATCCCAACTACTAAGCTTATGTTCAGCCGTTTGACACCTAGACTTAAGAACCCCTAACTGAGTCGTTAACCTAGACACCTCCTCATTAGCATGAACGGTAGACTCATTTTGTTGCTTAAGGTCAGCACTTTGCCTCTTAATGGTCCGCGTCTGCTAAGCACACTGTTTCGAAAGACGTTCAACGTTCCTTAAAGAGTGATCATAACTGTCACACCCCCAAACGGGGATTGGACGGAAACACGTGTCCGAGGGCGTGACGTCATAATATACATCACACAAGATCAAGTAAACGACCACTATATGGACATTTGATAAAACATAACTCGTTGCTTTAATTAAAAATTAAAGTAAGTTTTATAATATTCTTAACATAATTGAAATAGTTTTAGCGGAAGCTTAAGACAAATGCAGCGGAACCATAACATGTTTTTAAACAACGAAAATTTAAATTTAAAGATAAATATTCTTAAAAAACACCCGGCAATGCATGCAACATCAATTAGCACTTCAAGAATAATCCGGCTAAGCACCTGAGAAAAACATGCTTAAAACAGTCAACATAAAGTTAGTGAATTCATAGGTTTGAATTTAGTAATAAGAGTGGACCACAAGTTCACAGTACGCATGCGACAGTTATAACAGATACAACTTCACAAAAAAAGGATTTTTTGTTGCGATAAGCTCATGACACCGAGGCTCAATTCAAAGAAGCATATTATATGCCAATCAAGAAATTAACTGCCCTAGAGGTATCTGACCAAGATAACCTAGTGAAATCCGATATGGTATATATCCGTTTGTTCGTGTCTTCCGAATCTAGTAAGCGCTACTTACCCGGATAGGGAAAATTAGTCCCAATAGATCTATTTACAACATTCGCGCTCACTTAACCAGTACGGTCAGTTAAGAAATTAACGGTTCATGATAGTTCGGGCATTAGTGGTCTATTCGCAACGTAGGCAACAGGTAATTAGGAAAAAGGTAACGTAAAGTAACTGTGTCCATAGTTTAAAAACAAGCAATGTTCTCACCCTAAAATAGTAAAGTAGAAATAGTAAAACGTGGGTCTATGAACTCACCTTTAGCAAATGGTGAGATAAATATCAATGAAGAGATATAATGCCAAGAGGTCCTACTTGCGACCTAAATCAATGACGCGTCTTAGAAAGACGAAAAGTATACCAAAACTTGTACGAATCGTTATAAGAGAAAAAGTCATCCATGCGTGTTTGTGCTTTGACTTAATTAACAACATGTGACTAAATAAATTTATAGAGTTTTTCGTTAAGTTTCGGCGTTTAACCAAAAATTACCATGTTTAGTAAGTTTCTATTTTAGGAAAGTTTTTAGTTTTGGGACGTTAATACCGTCCCTTATATTTGCTAAATCCATATTTCCTTAATCGCACTAGAGAATCCTAAATGTTTTACTTCCATGCCTATCCTGCTAAAATTCACTAAACTTACTATTTTTAGGAACCTTAATGCTTTCCCTAAAATATGTTAACGACGTTTCTAATGATAATAATAAATATATATGTGATATTATATGTTTCACTAGTGTTTTAAAAGCTCAAATCATCTTGAAAGCGTCCGAAAACTCATTTTACTATTCACATCAACACCTTCATTAATTATTTTGCCAAAAAATGTTTCAAGTTTCATTTGGCTATAACTTGGCCGTTTTAAGTCCGATTTTAGTGGATAATATATGAAAATCTATCTACTCGAAACGAGCTCTCAAAAAACTACCTTTACGCCTAATGAAACATTTCTAAGTCGACCAAAATCTCAAAACAATTTTGGATTAGCAACTATGTATTTCACAAACGCTTTCAAAAATCACACCAAACTTCATAATAGTGTCTAATCTATCCTAATCTCCATTCACAACTAATCAACAACAAAACCACACCTAAAACTAACCTAATCCCTTCATTTCTATTGTTGAAACTCACTAACTCACCTTACCAAGATCATAAAGTCATAAACATATTACTTCCATTTTTATAAAAGATGTCAAGATGTTATTTTATTTCTTTTAGAAAAAATTAACACAAATACCATAGGACTTTATAGATCAATGCAAGAACATAAGTAAATAATGAATGAAAGTATAAATGAAAGCATAAGTTTCAAAGTAAGCTTACAAAATGAAGAACAAGCTTAAGAAATATGATAGAAGATGATGAAAGACTTAGATCTTGAAAAAACCCCAAATAATAACCAAACCTTAATTTATAGATCTTGAATTAAACACTTGAATCAATGAACCAATACTTGAAATCACCCTAAATAACCTTAGATATGAACCTAGTTTACTTGGATCTTGCACTAAATCAAAGAAATAGAAACCCTAAGAGGGTGTTTGTTTGCCGTGAGCCAAGAGAAGGAAAAAGAGAGATGAGAAATTTTGATGAGGCTTGGAAAATGAGAAATGACCTAGTGTGTGTTATAGTGAGGTATTTATAGGACAAGACTTTAGGGTTTAGGGTATGTCTTGCATTGTACATGTGACAAACATACACCAAAAGTGTGTGTGTGTGCCTTGCTCGGCCGAACACAACCACAAGGACCAAGGGGTTTAAATTTTTGGATCATGGTTCTAGTTATGCAAGATTAGATGGTCAAAGGTATTAGTCCAAGTCTTACAAGAGTGTAAGAGTTCACATGGTGGTAATACATGGTAAGTGTGCATGAGAATGACACTCTCATGTGTCACTATCCATCATATGCATGCGAAATTAAAAAAAAAGATACCTTTGAATTAATTTAGGACTTATGGTTGTTTTGGTTTGGGTTTAGGCGTCCAAAAATAATAAGAGGGGGGAACATGAATGAAAATTTTAACTTATAAACACAAGATGAATGATAACTATAGTTTACAGGAAAAGATTACGGGTTTCCGGGGTTCCGTTTGATCAAAAACGCGAAAAACGTAAATTATACGCTAAAACGTAAAAATAAGTATCGGAAGTGATCGTAAACTACAAAAAACTTAGAAAAGATAAAATAATGCATATAATATCTAGACTAGTCAAAATCCAAAGTCGGAACGCGTCTGATGGCGTTTTTCAGATTTACGCGGGTTAACTTCCCGGTAAATTACCAAATTTAAACGTAACGTATAAAAGTCAAAAATAATGATCGAAAAAGTTAAAAATATTTACCTGAAATTTACGGGGTGTGACATCCTTCTCCCGTTAATAGAGCTTTGTCCTCAAAGCTTAAGACGTAACTTTAGACGCAGATGCATGGTTAGCAAATAGATGAGGATACTTTTTCTTCATTTGGTCTTCGCGCTCCCAAGTAAACTCATGACCTCGTCTTAAGTTTCAACGGACTTTCACAATTGGGATGCGGCTTTGATTAAGTCGTTTAACTTCTCGATCCATGATTTCGACCATTTCTTCAATGAAATTAAGCTTGTCATCAATATGGATTTCATTCAACGGAATAGCTAGGGGTTCGTCAGAAAAACACTTTTTCAAATTGGAAACGTGAAAAGTACTATGAACCCGAATTAGTTGCTCTGGGAGTTCAAGTCGATATGCAACCGTAACCACTTTAGCAAGGATTTTGAAAGGTCCAATATAACGAGGATTTAGCTTCCCCCGTTTGCCAAAACGTATCACCCCTTTCCATGGAGATACTTTCAACATAACCTTATCTCCAGCATGAAATTCCAATGGCTTATGTCTCTTATCGGCGTAGCTCTTTTGTCTATCACATGCCGCTTGAATACGCTTCTTGATTTGGATGATCTTTTCCGTGGTTTCGTGAATAATCTCTGGGCCAGTAAGTTGAGCATCTCCAACCTCAGCCCAACAGACAGGTGATCGACATTTCTAGCCGTACAGTGCTTCAAACAGTGCAACTTTAATACTCATAAGGTAATTTTTGTTGTAGGAAAACTCCACCAAAGGTAGGTGTCTATCCCAACCTTTCCCAAAATCAATCACACAAGCACACAGCATGTCCTCTAACGTTTGGATGGTTCTCTCACTCTGACCATTCGTCTGTAGATGATAAGCCGTACTCATATCCAATTGAGTACCTAGGGCTTTGTTTAGCGATTGCCAAAAATGAGATGTAAATTTACTATCTCGATCAAAAATAATCAAAACTGGCACACCATGTCTTGAGACTACTTCCTTCAAGTATTATCTCGTCAACTATTCCATCGAGTCAGTTTCCTTCATTGGTAAGAAATGAGCAGACTTGGTGAGTCGGTCAACAATTACCCAAATTGCATCTTGACCAGACGACGTCTTTGACAACTTAGTAACGAAATCAATTGTAATGTTCTCCCACTTCCATACTGGGATCACAGATTGAACCAACAAACCGGATGGTTTTTGGCATTCGGCTTTAACTTTTGCACAAGTCAGACACTTATTAACGTAGGTGGCAATCTCAGCTTTCATATTTGGCCACCAATACAGCTTCTTCAAGTCTTGGTACATCTTGTCCGATCCATGATGGATCAAATACTTTGACTTATGCGACTCGTGCATAATCAGAGTCCTCAAGTCACCAAAATAGGGTATCCAACTTCTATTTCTCAAACACAACGTTCCATCAGCATGGGGCTCTAGATTCTTAATCATACCTCCCAAATCTTCGGTTCCATAATTCTCTTCCTTTCTCGCCTCAACCTGAGTGTTTAAAATTTGCACAGGAAGGTTCAGACCAGTCGTCAAAACCAAGGCTCAAACTCGTAGTGGCTTAATCCGTTCCTTTCGGCTCAAGGCATCCGCCACCACGTTCGCCTTCCTCGGATGATAATGAATTTCACAGTCGTAGTCACTTAACAATTCCAACCATCTACGTTGTCTCATGTTTAACTCTTTCTGATCAAGAATATGTTGCAAGCTCTTATGATCAGTGAACACAACGCACTTCGTGCCGTACAAATAATGTCTCCACATTTTGAGAGCAAACACCACCGCTCCAAGTTCTAAGTCATGTGTAGTGTAATTCTTCTCGTGAATCTTGAGTTGGCGGGATGCGTAGGCGATGGCTTTCTCCTTTTTCATTAGAACCGCGCCCAACCCCTTATGAGAAGCATCACAGTAAACCATGAAGTTTTCACTACCTTCGGGTAAAGGCAAGATCGGTGCACTACACAATTTCTGGTTCAACAGTTGAAATGCAGCTTCTGCCTTTTCAGTCCAGTCGAACTTCACGCTCTTCTGAGTCAACTTCGTCATAGGTTTGGCAATATTCAAGAAACCATCGATAAATCGTCGGTAATAGCCGGCAAGACCTTAAAATTGACGAATCTCTGTTGGAGTCTTGGGCGATGCCCAATCCTTGATTGACTCAATCTTAGTTGGGTCTACGTAAATGCCTTTACTATCAATCACGTGACCAAGAAATTGTACCTTTGAAAGCCAAAATTCACACTTTGAAAACTTGGCGTACAATTCTTCCTTCTTAAGCAACTCCAAAATTAACTTAAGATGTTCTGCATGCTCTCCCTCGCTCTTGGATTAGATCATGATATCATCAATAAAAACGATCACGAATTTATCTATGTAAGGTTTGCACACCCGATTCATCAAGTCCATGAATACTGCCGGTGCGTTTGTCAGTCCAAAAGGCATTACTTGGAACTCGTAGAGGCCATAGCGATTCCTAAACGCCGTCTTTGGAATGTCCTCGTCACAAACTCTGAGTTAGTGATAACCAGACCTCAAGTCGATCTTTAAGTAATACTTGATCCTTGCAACTGATCAAATAAGTTGTCGATTCTCGGAAGTGGATATCGATTCTTCACGGTCTGCTTGTTTAGCTCACGGTAATCGATACACATCCGAAAAGATCCATCTTTCTTTTTAACAAACAAGACCGGGGATCCCTAGGGTGAGGAACTCTGTCTTATAAATCCTTTGTCAGAAAGTTCTTGTAGTTGAGTAGACAATTCTTGCAGTTCCTACGGTGCTAATCTATACGGGGCTCGTGCCACCAAAGCAGCACCTGAGACCAAGTCGATTTAGAATTCAACTTGTCGTGTTGGGGGTAATCCAGGAAAATATTCTGGAAAGACCTCCGGAAAGTCTCGTACAGTCAGCACATCCTCAAGTCGCTTCTCCTCCGACTTGTCTTCAGTTTCCTTCTTCATAACTTGTGCCAGAAAAATTGGGGCAACCTTTCTTAATATATTTCTGAGTCTTAGTACACGATATAGTAATGCTCAACTTTGACTTCTGTCCTTTGCCATTTCAATCACCTTGAACTATCAAAACTTCATCTCTATAGAGAATCCGCACAATCTTCTCATCACACACGATCAACGCATGATGGTTCGCTAACCAATCCATGCCGATGATGACGTCAAAACTATCGAGTTCTACTGGCATTAGGTCAATATTGAATGAGTGTCCTAACAATCCTAATGTACAGCCTCTAAGCACGGTGTTAGTCTCAGAAACTCTCCCGTCGGCTAATTCGACAGAAAAGCTAACGTCTAAAGTATCGAGGATTATATCAAGTAAGGTACTAAAAGTAGTCGACACAAAACTTCAATCGGCACCCAAATCAAATAATACATAAGCATAACGGTTGTTAATAAGAAACGTACCCGTGACGACGTTTGAATCGGGGTTCGCGTCTCCTCCACCTAGCACATATGCTTTTTCTCTTGCTTCACCAATCCCACTCTTGTTTCTAGTTTTGTTTCTACGGTTCTGCTCTTTCAACTTTGGACAATCACTCCTGTAGTGTCCTTGCCTTCCACACTTGAAACAAGTTACAACTCTCTGATTCACTACTTGACCCCTCTGATTAGGAGTAGTGGAATTTGTGCCTTACAATCCCTAGTCAAATGTCCAACCTTGTTGCACTTCCCACATCTCACAGTGCATGGCCCTTCATGATGAAATTTACACTTGTTGCAGAGAGGTAACTGTCCATTATACAGTCTTCTTTTATTGTTGCCAACCGTATAGGCTCTTGCTACATTCTGACCTCCAACATTCGGTCTTTTGAATGGTAGTTGCTGCCCACGGTTGTCCTTTTGGTTGTTATCGAACTTTCTTTTGTTCTTAGCATTTTTCATAGCATAACCTTTCAACTTTTCATCAATTAAGTTGTTAGCCATGCGGACAACATCTTGTAGTCTTGTAGGTTCTGCAACAATCACATTTCCCTGGATATTATCCGGGAGACCTCCAATAAACTTCTCAACTTGATCCTCCTCTTCGGGAACCATCTTGGTGCACAACATGGTAAGCTCTTGGAATCTTTGAGTATAAGTAGTCAAATCGTTGTTCTTCGCGGTCAAATTCCACAACTCATATTCCATCTTTTAAATTTCAGTCCTTGGGTAGTACACTTCAGCCATTAGCTTCATAAGCTCTCTCCATGACATGGCAAATGCAGCATCAGTTCCAATAGTTCTCTTTTGTGAGTTCCACCAAGTTAGTGCACTGTTTAACAGTGTGCAAGTAGCATACTTGACTTGGTATTTCTCTGGGCAATTGCTAATATGAAATACTGTTTCCATCTTCTCAAACCACTTTATCAACTCGACAACTCCTTCAGTTCCTTTGAAGTTGAGTGGTTGACATTTCATGAAGTCCTGGTAAGTACACTCTTGAACGACAGGCCTAGCATCTCTATCATTTTCATTGTGATTTCCATTTCCATTTCCATTTCCTCCTAGATTTCCGTTGCCATTACCGTTTCTGTTTCCACCCTCATCATTACCGTTCCTAAGTCCAATGTTCTTGTTAGCTTTGCGAGTTTCTAAAGCTTCTATCACGCGTCGGTTGATCATTTCCTCAATTGCATCAGGCGTCATTCCGGAACGAGTGTTAGTCATTGTTCTACATCACAAGACATCATACATGGTGAGATTCTATACGCGATATAATCACTATAAATGGTGAATATGATTTATAAGGAAAATACAATAGAACATGTTTTTCCAGAACAAGTAAATAACAATAAAGATGAACATGCGAGAGAATCAAAATAAGCTTTTCATATCATAGCAAAGCTTCATAGTTGGTTACAATCAATCCCATAACAAGGATACTTGATTTACAACATTTTTATTAGTAACATCTCGACCTAGCCATCAGTCTAATGTACTACTCATCCGTCTCCGAATACGTATACGTAATATATAGTATAAGGAATAGTCAATAATAGTATAGTAAGTATTTTCCTTCGGATTTAAGAAACAAAGTTTTAACCAAAGTTGTCTCAAAAACCTTCCCGGGTCGT